>RJWT010017796.1:0-19172 GCA_004365215.1 Cuniculus paca | reverse complement strand
AAGAATACAAGCATTAAGTTATTTTCTTTACCTCAGTTTCTATCATCTCAGCCTGAATTCCTCTGAATCAGCCCATTGCTTACCGGGGGTGGGGGTTAGGGTGGGGGTGGGGGTTGCTCTTCTTGTCTCTCAGCCCTGGCACCAGCAGGCTCACAGAAAGGCGAGGTTTGGCTTCTTGACTTGCTTCCTGCTCCCCATGGTAGCTGCCCCTGGCTCAAGGGAAGGCGTGGTTTTCCTGCTGGCTAATTTCATGGGACAGGAATGCTGTTTCACAATCACAAGAGTGAGAAGGGCACCCTTCAGCCCAAGAGTTGGGATTGGTGACCCTGAAATATCATCAGCACCTATGGAATCTGTGCTGTCACTATATTTATTTATTTTTATTTAAAAGAGAAAAAAATAAAACTTCAAAAAAAGATACTAAGAAGGTAACAGTGGTTAATACATTGTGTACTATTATCTTTAAATTAGTTACTCAGAGTACAAGATATCTGTATTTAGTTGTCCAAACAATATCAGCACAAACCTTCCTTTTCAATGAACTAAGAGAAATTAGTAGTATAACTGTCTTAGCTATCGTTTATATATATAATTTCTTTCAGCTTCTCACAGTAGGGAGACAACATGATGTTTACACATGTGAGTCTGATTTATTTCACTTATAAGTATGGTCTCTAGTTGCATCCATTCACCTATAAAAGTCTCAAGTTTATCCTTCATTATGGCTGAGTAGTATTCCACTGTATAAAAACACCACATCTTTTTTTAGCCATTCTTCTGTAGATGGGCATTTAGGTTGTTTCCAAGATCTGGCTATTACGAATTGTGCTGCTATAAACATGGGTTGTGCTGTCACTTTTTGATCACAATGTGGATAATACTGTTAACTGGTTTCGTTTCTAAACATTCTAAAATGAACAAAAGTTATCAAGTGTTTAATAGTACAAGTTTGATGTATGGCTAACACTTTTATTTTAAAATGCTTGGCACAGATTATATGTGCACACAGCAAAGTAAAAATCAGAACAATAACACTTGCTGTCATTGTAGTCTCTCTTTTCCTTCTCTAGAAGCAACCATGGTTATCAGGTTCTTGGGATTCTTCGAGAGTTCTGTAGACATGGACAAATAGATATATGCAGCTTCATTTTTTATGGAGGTGCAGGGGATCAAACCCAAGATCTTACACATAAGTGAGCACTCTGCCACTGGGAAGCTCCATTTTTAACACAAATGGTGGAACATAAGGCTTGTTGCTGCATCTCAGAGGTTCACATCAGTGTGTTTGGTGGTTTTTATTGCTGTTGTTGTTTATTTCTGTTTTGTTTTGAGGTACTGAGGGAAGAACCCAGGGGTGCTACCACTGAACCACACCCTCGGTCCTTTATTTATCTATATATTTTTTGTAATTTTTATTTTCAAGAGAATAAAAGCAAGCAAAATAAAACAGAATAAAGCTAGTATAAATAAAGCCAGAATAAAACAGGGTAAGTGATATAGGACTTCAAAACAAGGTAATAGGAAATCAACAGTGGTTACCATAATGCCTCTTGTTGTCTTCAAAATAGCTGCAGATACCTTCAGACATAGTAAACACCAAGAATGTATCTTCCATAAGTTTCTCACGTGAGGAAAGCCCCTGAGGAAACACTGACCATCTAAAAAGGACGGGACATTTTGAAATTACAGAGGAATTTCTAAGTAAAATATCAATAACACCGTAATCATCTTAGTTCCCTGAACCTCAGGAGTGATATTTTTACTGTTTTTTTTGTTTTTGAAACAGGATCTCACTGTATATTCTAAGCTGGTCTTGAATTCACTATGTACCCAGGCTGGCCTCAAACTCAGTCTTTCTGCTTCAGCCTGAGGGTTAGGATTATAGGTGTGCACCACCATGCCGAAACAGGATTAATTTTTTTGTGCACAGATTTAAACTCACAGTCAAGGCAGGTACCTCCACGGTGCTGCCAGCCTTCTCACATGAAGATCTAACTCTTTATCTACTTTAGAATAAATTCTACATCTCTGTCTCTCTCTCTCTCTCTCTCCCTTTTGTCTTTCAGAGACAGGGTCTCACTGTGCAGTTCAGGCTAACTTTGAACTCACTATATAGCCCAAGCTGACCGTGAACTTGTGGCAATCCTCCTGCCTCAGCCTTCCAGGTGCTGGGACTACAGGCATGTGTCACCATGCCTGGCCATCTATCTATACCTGCATGGTTGCCTTTTTTAATTTTTATTTTTGTTTGTACATGTTTGCAGTACATAATTATTGCATACTTCATGGGGAGTTGGTACATAACACACCTTAATTTGTTTTACATCTCTTTCCTCTACCCTCTCTCCTCCTTCCCTCTATCTCTTGGCTTCCTTCCTATTTGCAAAGTCTTTTCTTTTCTTTTCTTTTCTTTTCTTTTCTTTTCTTTTCTTTTCTTTTTCTTTCTTCCTTCCTTTCTCTCTTTCTCTCTCTCTCTCTCTCTCTCTCTCTCTCTCTCTCTCTCTCTCTCTCTCTCTCTCCTCCTCTTCTCCTTCCTTCCCCTTCCCCTTCTACTTTCCCCCTCCTCCTCCTCTTTTTCTCCCTTTCCCTTCCCCTAACCCCCTCCTCCTCCTTCTTTTTTTAAAGAGGCTCTAGCTAAATTGCCCTGGCTGAGCTCAAACTTGCAATCCCCCTGCTTCACCTTCCCAGAATGCTGGGCTCTAAGGCATGCACCACCACACCTGGCTCATTATGTATGTGTTTTGTTTTTGCTTTTTTTGTTTGTTTTTTTGCTTTGTTTTTGGTACTGGTGATTGAACTAAAGAGACATTCTACCACTGAGCTACACCCCCAGCTCTTTTCATTTTAATTTTATTTTGTGAATGGGGGAAAAAACCCAGCTATATCATGTACAGGTACAAATTCTCTATGGTGAGTGTGATCATTATATATATCTGAAATGTATCAATAAAATCCATTTTAAAAAAGAAAGAAAAAAGACTGGGGGTGCAGCCAAATGCGAAGGCCCTGGATTCAATCTCCAGTGCCATAAAATAAAATAATTTTATTTTGAGACAGGTTTTCGTTAAACTGTCCAGCCTACATTGAAATGGGATCCTCCTGTCTCAGCCTCCCAAGTAGCTAAGATTATAGGCATACCCAGTCTTGTTATGTTTTAAATCATCTTTTTCTGGGGGAAGGGGACGTGTAGCATTCTGGTGCACGGATATGCCGTGACATTTTAGCCGACTGCCTGCGGATGAACAGTGTACTGAACACTGGCCCTTTGTTCTGGGTGGTCAGTTCCTTCGAAGCACTTCTAATGTGCTGGGGAAACTCACTCTTCAGCCTCCTTTGAAGCTCCAGTGCGCTGTTGCCTACATCCGGGCCCCGGTAGCAGGTGACCCCCATAGGAACTGGGCTCTGCAGGACATCCACTTTGCCGGCCGGGCTCGTAGCTTCAGGAGCGGTGCGGGCTGCACAGCAAGGTGCTGCTGCACAGGAGACCCCGGGGGACCAGTGCCTGTCACAATTGCAGCCAAGTTCTTGGCGACAGCCCATGTGGTTTAAATAGTTTTTGGCCCCAGCTCACGGGCACAGGATCCAGGATCCAGCTGTTCTGCTCAACTGGCTATTTTCTGCATCCGCTTGTGTTCCAGCCCTTGCAACAACTACCTTAATAATAAACAACCTGCAACTAATCCAGCAGAATCACATTTGCAGCTTGCAGCCAGCAGCCCAGTCTGAGATAAACATTTTGTTTTCCTTCCAATGTGTTATTTTTGTAGAGGGAAAAGACAGAAAGAAAGAAAGAAAGAAAGAAAGAAAGAAAGAAAGAAAGAAAGAAAGAAAGACTAACAATTATCCTTCCATATACCTTTATAAAGGATAAGTCTGGGCCGGGGATCTAGCCCAGTGGCCTAAGCGCCAGACTGGCAAGCATGAGGTCATACGTTCAATCCCCGGTGCAGCAAAAAAAAAAAAAAAAGAAAAAAAAAAAGGATAAACCTATGGCATAAAATACTAAAAATGAAATTGCTGCATTAAAAAAATATGTTTTTGTTAGGTGTGGCAGTATAAGATTATAATCCCAGCTACTGGGGAGGCTGAGGCAGAAGGATCACAGGTTGGAGGCAATTTAGTAAGACTTTATCTCATAATAAAAAAGGGAGGGTCTGGAGATAGGTCAGTGATAGAGTACTTGCCTAATGCTTGCCCTAATGGATTCAACTCCCAGAATAGTAATAATAATAATGTAATTTTGTCGGTTATTGCCAAAATGACTTCAATGAAGTATTACCAATTCGTGTTCTCACCAAAAAATGTGCTCCTACACCCTACTCAGCATGATGTGGTATCAAAATTTTTTTTTTTTTTTGCTACCAGGGATCGAACTCACGACCTCACACTTGCCAGGCAGGCACTTATGCCGCTGAGCCAAATCCCTAGCCTAATCAAACATTTTTTAAAGTTTGACACGTGAGTTGAAAATGGTATTTCATAGTAGTTTTATTCACATTTATCTTACTGAGGGGTGATTTTTTATGTTGAAAGACATTTGTATTTTCTGCAAACTGTTCATGTTTTGCCTATTTGTTACTTGAATATTAGTCTTTTTTTTTTTTTTTTTTTTTGCAGCACCAGGGATTGAACTCACAACCTCACGCTTACCAGGCAGGCACTAAGGCCACTGAGCTAGATCCCCAGCCCTTGTTTTTTTGAGACAGGGTCTCACTATGCCCTTCAGGCTGACCTGAGCTCACTTTGTAGCCCAGGCTGGTCTTGAACTCACAATGATCCTCCTGTCTCAGCCTCCCGAGTGCTGGGATTACAGGCGTGAACCACCATGCCCAGCTTTGAACATTAGTCTTGATTTTTTTCTTTTTTGTTTTTGTATCTTTTGATGATTTGTTGGAGTTATTTTTTTATTTGTTTCAAAACTTTCTTAACTTTATCAATTTTGTTTGTTTTGTTTTTCACTGCTGGAGATCAAACCCAGGGCCCTCTGTATGCCAAGCATAATGGTCAATACATTGTGTTAACTTGAGTTTGGAAGGTTAATAAAAGAATCAGTAGGGCTGGGCATGGTGGTGCACTCCTGTAATCCTAGCACTCAGGAGGCTGAGGCAGGAGGATCGTTGTGAGTTCAAGACCAGTCTGGGCTACAAAGTGATCTCAAGGCCAGCCTGAACTGCAGAGAGAGACCCTGTCTCAAAAAGTCAAAAAAAGAAAAAGAAAGGAAAAAAAAAGAGAGAGAGAGAGACTCAGTAGGGGGCCAGGGCCCTCATTTTGTAAACATCCTCACCCTGTGCAAGAGGAGGGAAGGGAGATGGAGTGAGTGCTACACCCACCCAGGGGGAGGGGGTTAGGCTGCTTACAACATAAGGAAGGAAAAGAGACTTGCTCTCTTCTCTTTTGCACTTGTTGCTTTTGCTGCCTTCTGCCACTGTAAACTGTTGCCCCTGGGCCATGCCACCCTGCCTTGGAGCCAGCTGATTATAGACTGAAACCTCCACAAACTGTAAGCTAAATAAATGTTTCTTTCCCTAATTTGGGTGTCAGGTATCTTGTCTCAGCAATAGAGAAAAGTAACTAAGACACTACGCAAGCAGCTCTCCCCCTGAGCTATGCCCCCAGTTTTGGAATTCTGTATTGACTAATAAAATTAGTCTTTCATTTTTACATAATGATATTTAGAAATTACTTATTTTATAGACAGGCAGGGTGGCTCATGCCAGTAATCCCAGCACTCTGTGAGGCCAAGGCAGAAGGATCACAAATTCAAGCACAGCCTGGGTAACAACAACTTAGTCAGACTCTATCTCAAAATAGAACACAAGAAAAGGCTCAAGGTGTCATTCAGTGAGAAAGCGCTGGGTTTCATCCCCAATATTAAAAAAAAAAGAAAAAAGAAAAAAATCACTTGTCTTATAACTTCAGAAATTTAAGCTTAAAAGGGGCTTCTCTAGTTAGAGTTTATTAAATAAAAATCACTTTAGTTTTTTTTCTACCTTTTTCTTTTTGAGACAAGGTCTTGCTACATAGTCCAAGTTGGCCTTCAACTGACTATGTAGCTTAGGCTGACCTCAAACTCACAAGGATCCTCCTGCCTCAGGCTCCTAATTTAAATATGGATAAAGGCCTGCAATTCCTCTGTGCTAACTTCATTTTCTCTATGGTTTTTCCATGTGATAGAAATGATGACCCCAGTAGCTGTGGCTCCCAGATCCTTACAAGTTATAATTTCAGAAGGAGAGAACCTTGTTCTAATCCAGCATCTATGTGGATCTCCTTTAGAAACTTTGAAAAAAAAAACAAAAAACTTTGACTGACCCTCTTTGGGTCCAGGCAGCACATCTGCTGCCAATCATTGGTCTAAGAGAATAGGTACTTTGGCCACCAAATTTGGTGAGGAGAAGAGAGGTTAATGGTGGAATGAAGAAAGGGCAATTCTTATTGCCATTTTACATGTTATGAATCTGAGTCTCAGTAGTCCAGCAGTTGTCCAAGGGCACAGGAATGTAGGACAGAGCTGGAATTTAAATTGTCTCCAAAGCAAATGTGCTTGGAATGATGTCACATGCCTGTAATCCCAGCACTTGGAAGGCTGAGGCAGGAGGATCACTGCAAGATGGAGTCCAGCCTCGACAGCTGAGTGGGGAAAAAATAAAAGCAAATGTTGGTTCAGGTTTTTTCCTTGGTATTTTTCCCTGCTTTTTTTTCTCCCTGAAAAATGTTTCACATATTCTAAAATCCACCATTTAAAAACTTACAACTCAGTAAAAAAAACCAGTATTTTAAACACCAGACCAGATGTTCTCTACTTGGTGTAATCAGTGTTGTATTGCAAAATATACAGCAAGCAATTTGTTGCTATTATTAGTTGGGTTACTGGCTTAGTTACTTGTCTCTGGTTGCTGAGACAAAATACCCAACACCCAAGGCTAAAGGAGAAAAGGTTTATTTAGCTCACAGTTTGTAGAAGTTTCAGTCCATAATCCACTGGTTCCAAGGCAGGGTGGCACATGGCAGAGGACAACCATTCATGCTGGCAGGAGACAGCATGGGACCCTAGGGGGACATCCAGACACAAACCATAACAGTTACTTTTACTTTTATTTTTTAAAATTTATTTTTGCAGTACTGGGGCTGGAACCCAAGACCTTGTGCTCAACTGAATGATTTACTCTTAAAATTAGGAAGCAGAATTAAAGATTATTCTCCTTTCTGACAAATGGGCAAAGAATCTGAATAGATATATTTCTGGAGAATACATACAAGAGCAAAGTGGAAGCCAGGCATGGTGGTACACACCTGTAATCCCAGCACTCTGGGAGCCTGAGGTGGGAAGATGACAAATTCAAGTCAGGCCTGGTCAACTTACTGACTTAGCAAGACCTTGTCACAAAACAAAACAAAACAAAACAAAACGGCTGGGTCTGGTGGTGCACGCCTGTAATCCCAGCACTCAGGATGCTGAGGCAGGAGGATCGTTGCAAGTTCAAGACCAGCCTGGGCTACAAAGTGAGCCCAAGTTCAGCCTGAACAGCATAGTGAGACCCTGTCTCAAAAAGACAAGGCCTAGCCAGGCATGGTGGCTCACACCTGTAATCCCAGCGCTCAGGAGGCTGAAACTGGAGGATCGTTGTGAGTTCAAGACCAGCCTGGGCTACAAAGTGAGCTCAAGGCCAGCCTGAAGGGCATAGTGAGACCCTGTCTCAAAAAGACAAGAGCTGGGGATTTAGCTCAGTGGTGTAAGCACCTGACTGGCAAGCTCGAGGTCATGAGTTCAATCCCTGGTGCTGCAAAAAATAAAAAATAAAAGGCTCAGGGCAAAGCCATGGGTTCAATCCCTGGTACTAGGGGGAAAAAAAAAAAAGCTGAGTGCAGTGGTACACAGCTATAATCCCAGTACTCTGGATGAGGCAGAAGAATCATGAGTTTTGAGACCAGACTCAAAACTAGCAAAAACTAGTCTCAAAAACATTTTTTTAAAAAATAAAATTGCACCAGATACTTGTTAAATATGACAAGGAAGACTTTATTTGAGACTATCAATAGGGGTCAGGACTGTCACAATAACCAGGTGTGATGGCACACACCTGTGATCCCAGCACTAGGGAGGCCGAGACAGGAGGGTCATTGAGAGTCTGAGGCCAGCCTGGACTACCCAGTGAGTTCAAGGCCAGCCTGAACTACAGAGAGAACCTATCAATAAATAAATAAATAAACAAACAAACAAACGACCAAACAAGCAAGACTGTCACAATAGAGAAGATATCAAATCCAACAGCAAGGTGATCATGATATCTGTACAACTGCCCAACACAGGTTTGAGGGGAAAACACGACTGAGTCTTGACAAGCGTGCAGCTTACCCACAGCAAGCCATCTGTGATCGCTTTCGTGAGCAGTTGCCGCTAGGATCTTCCTGGGCTTTGGCCCAGGCCAGCACAGTGTGCAGAGTAGACACGGAGCATCTCTGTGATCAGCTGATAGGTGAGGTTGTTACGGAAGGTCTGCAATCGATAATGCAGGCTAGGAGGGCTTTTTGTATCCAAGCCCGGCTTGCCACTTGAAGTCACAATGCCTGTCTAAAAAACACCAGGAGGACCCCACAGCCAAGAGCCATCCGTGGGGACCTCTTGTGGCCAATTCAGACACAGTGCCATCTCTGGGATTGCAGGTCAGAATCAGCACACACCCACAAAGGGACTGAAGGGACAGTCACTTGTATTTGGTACTTGCATCATCTGGGAAAAGTTGTTATGGTGGTTTGTCTGCTTATTTATTTGGGGTACTGAGGATTGAGCCTGTGGCATTCCCACTAAGCTACATCCTTTTTCCTTTTTTTTTTTTATTTTAAGGAGACTAAAACTCAACAATACAAAACAGAATAAAGTCAATCAAAACAAAGCAGCGAAAGTGGTACAGAACTTCAAAACAGGACATTAGGTCATCAGTAATGGCTCCCATAATATATCTTGTTATCTTCCCAATAGTTGTCCATTTCCTCAGATGCAGTAAAATTGAATAAAACAAAACAGAATAAAACCAATCAAAACAGAGCATTGAATAAAACACAACAATAAATCGGAACAAAACAAAACAGCGAGAACAATGTTGGATTTCAAAAACAAGACAGAAGGAAATCCCCCATATTTACCATATTGCGTACTGTCGTCCTCCTAACAGCTGCTTAGACTACTGGCCTTAGTCCTGCAAAGTCAATCAATACAGGCATTTAGTTGTTTTTGCACGTGGGGCGCAGGAGTCTGGACTCTCAGCCCGTGCGCCATTCAGCTCGCAGGAAAGGCAATCCGGCTTATCTCTCCCTGGTCTCCAACTGTTTTGCCCAGCTTTAGGGGAAGATCAAATTCGCTTCTTGATGCGAGCTTCCCAGACCCTGCACGGCCTCCGCGGACTCCCGGGAACAGCCGACTGGCTTCTCTACTCGGGCTTCCTCCTTTTTATTTTGAGACAGGCTCTCACTAAGTACCGAAGTTGCCCTGGCTGTGCTCAAACTTGCCATCCTCCTCCTCGGACCTCTCAGCGAGCTGGGATTACAGGTGTGGGTCACTGTGCCACGCCGAGTAGTTTCTATTCTATTGTCATGCGGGACAATGAAATTGATTTATAAATTGAATGCAATCCTAACCAAATTTTCATAGGATTTTTATAGTGGAATTTGGAAATTCCGATTATCTTCTGGAAGAGAAATAGTCAAGGGGATGTAGTTTAGGGGTGTACTCTTGAGGCCCCAGAGCTCAGCCCCCCAAAACTAAAATTCAAGGACAATGTAATATGTCTATAAAATAATACAGATTTAATAATATAAAGCTGAAGAGATTGAACATAGATAAATCTACCATGCCTGGTAGTACATGCTCGAGCTACTTGGGAAACTGAGGCAGGACACTCATAAGTCAAAGCCAGCTTGAACAGTTTAGCGTGACCCAGTCTCAAAATAAAATTTAGAAAAGGAGGAATGGGGCTCGGAGGGTAGCTCAGGACTCCCTGAGTTCCAGTCACAGTACTGCCAATAAATAAATCAGTGGAACACACTAAAGTATAGAAACTGACCCATGTATATGTGCAAATGAAGTTTACAAAAGAAGTGACACTTAAATCCTGTGAAGAAAATGTGACTTTTTCAATAAATCACCTGAGATGATTGGCCACCCAGCGAAGGGGGGGGCAATAAACCTCCTGCCCCATCACATCAAAAACAGAATAAACATTTAGGCAGGAAACAAAAATATTTTTAAGGTTTTTAAGCTGTATTTTAAAAATAATATTGGGGTGGAGAATCCCTTTTGAAGCAAGTTACAAAGCCCGAAGGTGTAAAAGACAGAGATTTGTTCCCATAAAATTCAAAGCTTCTAGCTGGGTTAGACATTATTGGGTACGGCCCCAAAATAAGTTAATTTCTACCCGTAGGGCCGGGATTTTGTGTTCAATGTTTCACGACTTCCCAAGGAGGCGACAGACTGTGAGGAAAGCTGTGTGGTCCCCCATTCGTATGAACTGGATTCGTCATAAATTTGCTAAGTACTCAGGACAAAGTGTTCTTCACCTGCAGCTCATGAAAATGTGTTACTAGAATTAAAAGTACAAAAAGATGTCCACATCTGTGCAAACGGAAGTTCTCTGAAAAGCCCGCGTCCACGGTGAAGAACTGCAGCCTGACCCCGCTGACCGTGGAAAGACCGATGTCGCAGAAAAAGAACCAAAGTTACCTTAGCTGTCTTGACTGCATTTTAATAGCCTTTCCAATCCAGCTCTGCTTATCTGACTCAGCGTCCTGGAGTCTGGGAGATAAACTCTCGGAATGTATTAACCTGACACTCCGCGCCCCCTAGAGGTGGGAATGTGACAAGCAGCTGAACTCTGTAGGAGAGCTCAACGTTCAGCACCCTCCTATTGGTGACCTCCATTTACTTTTTTTGGTTCTGTTTCTAAAATTTCCTGTAACCTCTTCCACAGGGACCGTGTCATTCAAGGTGACTTGAATCTCTGTTCCAAGGCTATGGTCGCTTGCAGTTGGTTAAATCTACTATTTCTTTTTAAAGCAATGTTGTAATTTTATATTGACAGCAGTAAAAAAATACAATAAAGATACTTGGATTCCAGAAAGCACCAATCCCTCAAGTTCACAAGAAGATTTCTTCAGTAAATGCCAAACCAAAAGATGTTAACCACTGGGGAAGAGCTACACCCCCTCTGCCCACACCCAGTTATTCCAAAGGTCAAAGCAGGAGGATCTCAAATTTGAGACCAGCTCTGGCAATTTATGAAATAAGACCTCTCTCAAAACAAAGAGGAGGAGCTATGGGTGTAGTTTAGAGCTCCCTGAATTCAATCCCCAGTACAATCAATCACTCGACCAATAAACTTGGCGTAGGCCCAGCATTCAGGAGGCTGAGGCAGGAGGATTGCCATGAGTTTGAGGCCTGCCTGAGTTACGTAAGGAGACCCTGTCTCAAATAAACAAAAACAAAAACAAAAAAATGTGGAGCAGGATGCAATTAAACCTGATCCCATGGCAACTTCAGATTTTAAAAATGCAGATTGTATTTGTTTAAAGACTGTGCTGGGGATTGAACCCAAGGCTTTTGCACTAAGGAACAACTCCAGCCCTTTTTCATTCTTGTTTTGAGACATGGTCTGCTAAATCACCTGGCTTCATTAAAATATACTTTAATTCAGCCTTTAAAAAAAATTTTTTTTTTGGTCTTTTTGAGACAGGGTATTGCTATGCCATTCAGGCTGATCTTGGGCTCACTTGTAGCCCTGCTTGGTCTCGAACTTGCAACAATCCTCCTGCCTCATCCTCCCGAGTGCTGGGATTACAGGAGTGCGCCACCACAGCTGGCTCACCCTTAAAATTTTTTAAACTGAAAAAAAAAATTTTTTTTAAACTTCTGTTAAAAGAAATAGTATAAATCATGCCTATAATCCCAGCACTCAGGAACCTGGGGCAGGAGGATCACAGCAAATTTGAAACTGGCCTGGGCTACATAGTGAGTTCAAGGCCAGCCTGCACTACATAATGACTCCCTGTTCGAAAAAAATATATATATGTATAATCAAAGTTAAAGGCCAAGAGTGAGAGAAAAACTGTTGCATCAAATATCTAGAATATACATAAGTCTGAAAATAATCTCTTCACAATCCAGAGCCCTCCCTTGTCATGGGTTACGGGGAATGGGTGTTAGCCTTCCCAGGGCTTCGCCCCAAGCACTTCTCTGGGCACAGTAGGCTGCTACTTCAGCTGAACCCAGAAGCTCTTCTCTTTGGCTTCCTTCTTTTTCTAATTTTTTTTTCTCCCTTCCACCCTCTCTTGTGGAGATTATTTTCCTTTACACATTTCCGGAAGCTGTCGGAGCTCTCAGCGTGTGTGAGGTGATCGGCGTGAACACTGATTCTCTCTGCAGAATAAGGCTGGTGGTTTGTTTGTTGCATCAATAACATGCTGGGTGACGTCACCACTGGAAGTGGTCCTGACATCAGGAACCCACACTCACTCTCTAATCCTCAGTTCTTTTGTGCCTTTGCTGAAAGAATGTAGTCAAGGCACACAGGCTTATCAAAGCATGGTGATATGAGCTGGTAATCCCAGCTGGGAGGCCGAGACAGGAGTATCACCAGAATAAACCTAGTCTGTGCAATTTAGCAACTTAGACCCTGTTTCAAAAAATAAAAAGAAGGACCAGTGTAGTCCAGTGTGAAGGTCCTAGGCTCAATTCCCGGTACCAAAAAAGAAAAAAAAATAGAGATACACAGGTAGAAATATTGGTATCTATACAGAAATACAGGTAGAAATTATTATAAAGTAGATAGAGAGGGATTATGCTTGCAAGAGCAGCCAGGCAGTGTTGCAAAGACATCTGCTTGGAGTAAAGGTTTAGACACATTTTTATGCACACAAAAACTGTTCCTGGGCCAGGTGTGGTGGCGCATACCTATAATTTCAGCATTTAGGAGGCTAAGGCAGGTGGATTGCAGGTTTGAATCCACCTTAGCAGTTTAGTAATTTAGCAAGACCCTCACTCAGGAAAAAAAAAGTTACTTCTGGAGTTCAGGGAACTATGATGCTTAGCACTGCTTTGTTTCCATGATGTAGATGCCCATGACATTTCTCTTAGGGGTTACTCTGGAATATCAATATCTCAAGAATGGCTTTCGGGTTTCTTTCAAGTGGACCATGTTCCCTCAGGGGCCTTAATCATAGAAGAATCTAAATTAGGTCTCAGCCCAAGGCAAGAGGGTCTCTACAGAAAGCTGCCCTTCTGAATTAATGGTGTAGGCTGTGGCTCTGCATGCCGCGCACCTCCTCTGGGTGCCCAAGGGTAGGATGAGTGCAAGGTGGGACCTCCAGGCATCTGTGTTTGCTGTGGGCTTCCTCCCATCCGAGCTCACAGAGGCATCATGATGTGCTGCGGTCTGTTTCAGCCCCGTCCCACTTTGTCCTTTAGGTCCACTATTGCCTAATTGCCTGCCTAACCGGGAACGTCAAATGGCACCACCCCTCCTTGTCTACACCATCACCTTGTAGATTGAGTGGGGGGAGGTGCACAGAACAACACCACATTTTCTACAAAAACTAGAGAATATATGTCCTTTCCTCTTTCTCTTTGCGTTCATTGACTGGAAGATGGCAGTTCCTGCCAAAAGGCTGACAATTTCTTTAATTGACAAAGGATATGACCAGGAAATTCACAGAAAAATTCAAATAGGGTATGATGGTGCATCCAAGTGAGAGGTTTCTACCCTAGTATAAATTACTGGACATCATGGCGGCGGTCTACCCTGACCACCACCTCCTCCTTCTCCTTCAGCCCTCATTACAACCTCCTCTTTCCTTTCCCAAGTGCGAGAAGGAAATTCCAGTAAGTTTCTCATGCATCATCAATGCCTGCCCCAAGCACCACTTCTGATCAGAGGTCATATAACCACCCCCTCTACCCCCACTTCTCTATATTGGGTAGAGGAGATAGCTCATCTGCAGGAGTTGTGCACGTTTCTCCATGTCCTCAGTAAAGGCCTCTTTCTCTTTCTTCCTGCTTCTCTATTATGCTGGAAAACCCTAACACAAGCACTCTGGAGACTGAGGCAGGAGAATCTCTGTGAGTTTCAGGCCAGCCTGGGCCACATAGTGAGACCCTATCTCAAAAAAAAAAAAAAAAGAACCAGGGATATAGTTCAGTGACACAGTGCCTGCCTGGCAAACACGAGGTCCTGTGTTTGATTCCTGGTACCAAAAAAAAAAAAAAAAAGAAATATCTAAAGATCTTTCTCAGAAGAGAAATGGGGAGAGAAAGAAAGAAAGAAAGAAAGAAAGAAAGAAAGAAAGAAAGAGGAAGAAAAAGAGAGAAAAGGTACTCATATTCAATAGTAATTTTTAAAAATGAGTTTTGTTCTTTGGCTTTTTGGTTTTTCCCCCAGATTGTCAATATTTAAAAGACTCCTTGACTGCTCAGTGTGATAATACAGGGTTCAATACCACTACTCAAAAAAAAAAAAAAAAAAAAAAAAAGAAAAGAAAAGACTGTTTAATGCTATAGTTACAGTGCATTTCTGAATGGTTTATATTACCAGTATGATTCTCTTTAATGCAGATGTTAAGAGGTTTTTTTAACTTGTTTTGAGCCAGGGTTTTCTTATGTTGATCACTCCCTTGGTTTCTTTATGGTTTTAGCACCTTTAAATTGGTCCATAACTACCAGAGTTTACATTTTTCTGGGTAAAACTTTAGTCAATAATGGCATTATAGTGTTTTCTTCCAACATTTTTGTTTCGTTTTATTTTGCTTTGCTTTGTTTTGTTTTGTTGAGATAGGGTTTCACTATGTAGTCCAGACTGGCCTTGAACTTGCTGCAATCCTCCTGCCTCAGCTTCCTAAATGCTGGGATTATAGCATCTGCTACCATGCCCAGTGATACTAGATTCTCTCGTGCAGGAATGCTGAGTCATGTGAAGCAACTTCTCAGCCATCTACTGGCATGATCAGGATTTTTTTTTTTTTTTTGTACCGGGGATTGAACTCACAACCTCGCATTTGCCAAGCAGGTGCCTGTGCCACTGAGCTAAACCCCTGGCCCATGCTCATGATTTCTGTATTAATGTTAATATTAAGAATAATAGCCAGGTGCGGTTAGCTCATGCCTATAATCCCAGCACTCGGGAGCCTGAGGCAGTGTGGGATACACTGTGAGTTCAAAATCAGCTTGAGGGCTGGGGATTTAGCTCAGTGGTCTAAGCGCCTGCCTGGTAAGCACAAGGTCGTGAGTTCGATCCCCAGTGCCGCAAAAAAAAAACCAAAAAACCAGCTTGAACTTCACAGGGAAACCCTCTACCAAAACAAAACAAAACAAGTGTGGTGGCATACACTTGTAATCCCAGTGCTCTGGAGGCTGAGGCATGAGAACTGCTCTGAGTTCGAGACCAGCCTATGCTCAACAGTGAGTCCAAGACCAGCCTAAATTATATACTGAGACCCTGTCTCAAAAACAAAACAAAACCATATACATATATATATATTTTTTTTTTAAGAAATAGCATGTTATGGCTTGAATGTTTTTTGTTAAACCAACTCCTCTTCTGATTAACATACCCTCCATTACTATAATTAACCAGTTTATCAATTAGCGATATTATCTTGTAGCAGAAAATGGTCCCCCCACCCCAGCCAGTGTACCTCAGTTTCTGTTAGTTGCCCAGGTAACCTCCAGTTTACTTCAGTTCCTGTTCCAGTTCCTGTTACTTCTGTTTCTTAGAACGGCTGGTCGCTGTGATACCCAGCTGGTCACTATGATTCAGTAAGAACCAATCAGAGACAGCCACATACTCTGCTTCTGTACTTACAGAGCCTATAAAAAGGCTAGCCCACCACTGTTCAGGGCATGATATTCTGGGAATGATTCCAGTCAGTGCCTGTCAATGCTAAATAAATCTGCCTCCAAATCCTGGATGACGTTTGGATGTGTCTGTTTGCCGTTGCAATATTTTAGGCACAATGCTAAATTCCATCCATTACCATTTTATAATGTTGCATCTATGTTCCATGAGGGAGATTGACCTGTACTGGTGTTTTCTTACCCTGTGTCTGGGACTGGGCTTGAGGCAGAGGTAGGAGGTAGAGACAGACAGGGAACCAAGTCTGGAAGCCATGGGCCAAAGAATGGAGAAACTGGACAAAGCCAGGGTGACTCTGTCAAAATATCAAAAACCCAAAGCTGGAGGTCACCCTGCCCCCCCAGGCCTGCACAACACCCATAGGACATGATCCTGGCCTGTGTCCAACCTCACCTGCATTGTGGTTTCTTGTTTTGATTTTTGTTTTTTTGAGACAGGGTCTCACCATGTAGTATAGGTTGACCTCAAACTTGTGGCCTCAGTCTTCTTCTGAGTGCTGGGATTACAGGTGTGGGGCCCCCTGGCCGGCTTCCTACCTCTGTTTTAGTAAGTGGTTCTTTTCCAGTGATTTGTCTGTTTTATCTAAAGTTTCAAAATTACAGGCATATAATATACACCAAGCATTTTAATGTCTACTATATCTGTAATTATTTAGTAGTTTTATTTCTGGACTCATTTGTGCCTTTTATTTTTATTGATCTTTTTTTGCCAGAGTTGGTGAATTTCAAGCACAGCTGTTTTGTCTTGTTGACCAAAGTGAATCTGGACCATGAATCCACCGGAGGCCAATCCACCATTTCCTACTGCTCTGCTTGGCTGTAAAGCACATCTTCTTACAGTCCTTGGGGCCTGGTGGTATCATCCGAGTTTCCAGTCTCGGGGTTGGGCGAGGTCTCCTGCCTGTCTGCATGTCCCGGCAGCCCCTCTACTAGATGTTTGTCCAAACTGAAGCTTCAAAAGCTAAACTCAGTTTCAGCCAATCTGCAAATGTCCTGAGAACAAAAGCAGCCTCGGGGTTCCAGTCACCTCCCTGGGTTCTCGCTGTCCCTTAGACTTTGACCCAATAAAGCCTCCATCTCTTAGTAGCTAGATGATGATTTGAAGAAGCTTTTAAAAGTGTCTTAGTCAGCCAGGCATGGTGGTGCACTCCTATAGTTCCAGCACGCTGGGAGGCTGAGGCAGGAGGATTGCAGGTTTGAGGCCAGCCTGGGCAATTTAGGGAGACTTAGGAAGATTCTACAAAAGAAAGAAAGAAAGAAAGAAAGAAAGAAAGAAAGAAAGAAAGAAAGAAAGAAAGAAAGAAAGAAAGAAAGAAAGAAAGAAAGAAGAAAAAAAAAGTCTTGGGCTGAAGCTCAGTGTGGAGACTCTGGGCTCAATTCCCAATATGGAAAGAAAAATTATTCAGCATTTGAATTGCTTTCAGCAGGAACCTTAATACAGATGTTTAACTAGTTTTGTTATTGGGCACCCAGATCCAGTAGTTTCTTTAAATCATATGAAATGCCATTTTTGGTCTGTTTTCTGCCTTGAATCTTATTTTGTCTGATATTATTGCTACTACTTCTGCTATTTCTCTATCTCTTTGTACCAGGAATGAATCTCAGGACCTCATGCTTGCCAGGCAGGTGCTGTGCCATTAACCTATATCCCCAACTCTCTTTCTTTCTTTCTTTCTTTCTTTCTTTCTTTCTTTCTTTCTTTCTTTCTTTCTTTCTCTCTCTGTCTCTCTGTCTCTCTCTGTCTCTCTCTCTCCTTCCTTCCTTCCTTCCCTCCTTTTTCTGGTATTGGGGACTGAACCCAGGGGTGAGTTATATCTTGGCCCTTTATATTTTTATTTAGAGACTGGGTCTGTCTAAATTGCTCAACCTGGCTTCAAGGTTGTGATCTTCCTGCCTTAGCAGCTGAGATTACAGGCATGTGCCATCTCCTTTTTCTTCAAGAATACTTTTTAAAATAACAAATGGTTGGGTTTTAACAGATCAGAAATCTATGACTGCTCGGTTTTATTTTTACATATTCATAAATACTGGGGTTACAGATTTGCTTGGATTTATTTCTCTCTTATCATGCAGCATTTTTATTTAGCAAGCTGTCCTTCTTCTTTTTCACCTTTGTTTGGATCACTCAAGATGTTCTTGTTCCGATTAGGTAGCAGGTTTGGTTGTTGTTTGTTTTTGCCGTATTAAGGATTGACGCCAGGGCCTTCACACTGAGCCGCACCCCAGCCCTTTTATGTTTTTTATTTTCTCGCAGTATAGGAAGTAGTAGTAGGAGTAGTTTTTCTGAGATAGGCTCTCAATATGTAGCCCAGGCTGGCCTTGAATTTGTGGCTTGGTCTTCGTAGGACAAGTTTTTTGTTTTTGTTTTTTTTTTGAGGCACGAGGGAACTTGCAACTTCGCGCTTGCCAGGCAGGTGCTTACGCCATTGAGCTAAATCCCCGGCCTGGCCTTGAATTTGGGGTCTCAGCCTCCCAGGTGCTGGTATCACAGGCATGCCTCATAGCCCTTTTAAACCTGTGCTACCGTGCCTCACTTTTGTTTCATCTTTGCTGTAACAATGTGGAAGTTTAGTGGGAAGCCAGGTCCTGAGGCCACAAGGAACAGGCAACATGCCTAATTCTTCCCATCTTTGACAAAGGATTTCAGACAAGATTTCGCCTGGCCCATTGCACAGAGTATGGGCAGAGTTTCTTGCACAACGATAGACTTTCAGGAAGACAGACAGAACACACCTTCAGACAGGAAGGTGGGCAGGCGCCAAAGCACTGACTGCTCTGCATGAGGTCTCAGGCTGCGTTTACAGGATCAAACGGGTCTTCCAAGGAATATCTCTTCCTTCCTGCAGGGGCATTGTTCTTGGATGAATGGGCTGCGCTGACCTACTTCAAAGAAAATAGGTCCTCTTTCTTCTTAGGTGGATGCCTTAGGATCTTGTTTGTCTGACCCCGCCTCGCCCATGGTCTGGACTTTCCGCAGGCTCTGGGCCTTATCAGCATGCTCGAGGATGTTACACTCTTGAGCTAGAGTTTGATACCACAGGCTTGTGTGGATTCATCTAGAGCTAATGATTAAGAAAGCGAAGGGGGAAAAAATCTCATCCTGTCTTTGCTTTTCAAGTAGCCCCACCTATCTCAAAGCCTGCTAATGATTAAATTTCTGTTGAACAGAAGTGATGTGCTGTATTCCCATTATTCTACAGTTGTCTTTTAAATATTTAACTCACACCCTTAGTCCATCTACCCCCCAAAAGAAGGATCTTAGCTCAATTTATTCTTT
>RJWT010017795.1:0-19175 GCA_004365215.1 Cuniculus paca | reverse complement strand
GTCAGATTTATTTCACTTAACATGAAAGTCCCATGAGCCATGCATTTTCCTACAAAGGACTCAAAGGCATCTTTCTTCCTGCCTGAGTTGTATTCTTGATCCCTGCCCCTCCCCTCCCCCCTCCCCTCACCCTACCCAATCTGTCAGAACCACCCCCTACTCGGGACAGCAGTGGTTCAGCTGCTCTGCTGCCCCTGTCACCCACCTTTTGCCCAACTACCAGGGTGATCATTTAGATTTAAAATCAAATCGCACCTCACCTCAGGCCAACCTGCTAGTAGCTTCCCATCTCTTTTAGAATAAAATCTAAATTTGACCAGCAAACACGAGGTCTACATGAGGCTGCACATGACCCAGCTATTTTTGTGTGTGTTTTGTTTTTGAGATGGGGTCTCACTGCATAGGACAGGCTGGTTTTGAACTCGCTATATAGCCCAGGTTGGCCTCAAACTCACGGTGATCCTCCTGCTTCAGCCTCCCAAGTACTGGGATTACAGAAGTATGCACCATGCCAGGCCACACGCAGCTTTGGACTGTGTCTCTGACCTCATCTCCAGTGCTTTGGTCCCAGCCACTCCAGGTGCAGGGCTCCCAGTCCCTGCGGCCCCTCTCCCGGAAGGAGCTCAGCTCCGCCCCTGTGGATAATCCCATCAGCGCTCAGCCTCAGCCTCACTTGCAGAACACATTTATTACATCGTTTATTTTATTTCACGCACAGCTCTTGCTGCTTGACAATATCGTAATCATTTTGTCCATTTATATTCCTATCCTCTTTGCTCAGAATGACGGCACCGTGGGCTTGCTTCCTCGTTCGCTCCCATATCCCGGACCCTGTGAGAGCAGGGCATTGGGTGGTGTATACCTGTGCAGGGAATGGACAGAGGTTGAGAAAAAGAGAGTAGACTTTTCTTTTTCCTGGAAAAAGGCAGGGTTTATGCTTTTTAATGCAAATGCGTTTAGTAGTTTTGAGCTCATGTGGTCATTTCAACCCATTTAACAAGAATAAGCGGCGGTAAGCACTTAAAGTGACTTTGCAAAGCGATCTTCTACATCCTTTCCTTTATCAACTCATTTAATTCTTATAATAGCCTCTCGCGGTAGGTGGAATCCCAAATTGAAAACGAGAGAAAATTGGGGCCTCTGAGTGGGAGAGGAGGCATTTGAATTGGGTGGCGGCCCAGCAGCTGTGCTGTGACAGGGGACCCCCAGCCCCCCGGCGTTGTTCCCACTGCCTGGCACCTGCTGTGGTGGGAGCCTCCTCTTAAAAGTGTGGGAAAGAGCGATCGGCTAAAGAAAAGAACTATTACGCTACCCTAAGACGGGTGCCCCGCCCATGCGTCTGCGGACTTTGGAAAGAGCCTCAGCTATGAGCGGCGTATTTCTTAGCAACATAAGGATTTTTGGTAAACAGCCAGTGAAACTTAGTCTGGACAACGCATTGGCCATCTTTTCTCGCTAGTTTGAAGTGAAAAAACTTTTAGGAAAGAGGTCTAGAAAGTGGCTTGAAATCTTTTTTTAATTTTATGTATATTGTATTATTTTTATTTTATTTTTAAATTTTTTTTCAGCACGTGTCTGCAGTGCATAATGATGGTGCTCCCTCCTCGTGAGGAGCTGGCTCAGCACAGAACTTGTCCTCGTTACCTTGTCCTCCTCATCCCTGTCTCCTTCTCTCCCCTCCCTGCCTCTCCTCCATCTCTCCGTTCCCTCTCCTTTTGCAAAAGATCTACTTTATGACCCAGGATGCCAGTACAGCATAGCCTAAGGGTACAAAAACAAAAGAACTGTGACTTTCAGAGAGTACAGAAGAGGGAAATGGCTGGGAGAAACTACCCAGGCGGGGCAGGAAGACTGATGCCAGGGAGGGCACCAGGCACCAGCAGGTGCTTACTGGCCTGAGGGGTGGTGGGGCCTCCTGAACTGGGGTCTCGGGTTCCAGCAGGAGACAAAGGTTTCTTCCTTCTCCTGCAGTCCTGCAGCTTGGCGTAAGCCAGCTGCACACCAGTGTGTGTAGGTGGTGATGCTTCCTGCAACAGCTTACCAGAACAGGAAAAAGCCCTGGATTAAAGGTGCTCCAAGAGAGTATCAGCCCTCTCATGGGCCTGATGAAGATGTCTCAGGGTTCAGAAAATGAGTAGAATGATGGCTATGGCATTCACAGCAACAGAGTTGCTAAAGATTGTGCTAACATTTTAGGCTGGGAAAACCTTGAGATAGAGAATTGGATCTTACTGTCAAACATAATTTACTTATCAAATGAATAGAGCAAATATACTGATGATTTCTGGGGCTGTAGAAGAGTGAAGGTATAAAATATACCAGGTGTTTTGTATTGTTCTTTTACCTGTAAAATTTGAATTTGCAAGGAGTCAATAAAATGTTTTTTTTAATATGTCTTTATTTTTTCTTTAGTTTGACTATTTGAACCTAAGGAATGACATTTAGCCCAAGGAAATTAAATATTGAAAAATGTCATTATGCCAGATTTGCACTATCAAACGAATGAGATATTCCACTGAGTGGAGCACACTGTTCCACATATAAAGGATTTTAAAATGTTTCCCTTTCATGGGAGACTGGGGTTTTGTGAGTCCTAAAATGTGGAGTAGAGGAACCTATACTCATAGGAGAGCAAGGAGAGATGGGGGACGGCGGAGGAAGAAGAATAAGAAGAGGAAATGGAGGGGGAGGAGGAAGAAGAGAGGAGAAGAGAGGAGAGGTGAGCAGAGGAGAGGAGAGGAGAGCAGAGGAGGGGATAGAGAGGGGAGAAGGAAGAGAGAAGAGAGGAGAGCAAAGGTCAGCAGAGGAGAGGAGAGGAGAAAAGAGAAGCAAGGAATTAATTTTGGCGTGAGGAAGAGAAATCCTTACATTCAGTTTTGAACTATTCCCTGGGTTTCTGCGGTTGTTTTCACCTGCTTAGCTAGGGTAAATCACGGAAGCAGGCGGAGCTGTCTCGTCGCCGAAGCAGGCTTCTCTGTCCTTTTCCCAGTCTCTGCCACCCTTCCTTACCCCACCTGAAATCCTGAGGCAGTGCGTTCTGCGCTGCAGAGTGGGGAAGAGCGTTCCAGGGTGTGGAACAGAGAAGTGGCCGCAGGACACCAGAGGGAGAGCGAGGATGACTTACCAGAGCAGAGAGCGGGGTGAGAGGGGACAAGGAGCCCGGAGCCACCCAGGAGTGGGGTTTCAGTCACTTTCTTTGTCACGGGGACACCAGGCCCAACGCCCACAATTTAAGGGTGAGATTCACTTGGGTTCAAGGTTACAGTCCGAGAGAAAAGGATGTCTTCAGCATATGGAACTAATGGCAGGAAAACCTTTTATTGTCCAAAAGGGCAATTATGCACTTAAGAACTTCGCTGCTCCCTCAAGCAGTGCATGGCAGAGATTTCAAATATTGCAAAATATTTCTTCCACTGCCCCATTTTTGGAGCATTTCAGAGTGTTCGGTCTAGAAATGATCCTAGTGCTTGCGATCCGTTGTGAACTGGTGCTGGCTGCTCCAACACCGCGCCAGTGATTAGGCAGGAAAGCAACACTGAGCCAGCTCATCCTGGGGGAGCCAGGGAGGGTCCCCCAGAGCAGCCCACACCAGCGGCAGAGAGAGCCAGAGACAATGTGCTGGGAGTGGTGTCAAAGGAAACCAAATAAAAAGAAATTCTAAAGCGCTCCTAAACATGTTGCTGTGCTTTTTCTTTAAATCCATGGAGCGTTTAAAATGGTTTCAGTCTCCTGCGAGATCTTCGTGTTATGATACTGTAATTTTAAGTTGGGAATGGTTTGGGGCGGGTGGAGGAAGCTATTTCGAGGGTGCACAGGTGTGCTGCTCTCATTGGCTGCAATCTGACATCAGAGCCAGGCAGTGGTTACCCTGGGTTTTGCTGGACAACTCATGCTACCCATAGACAACTCTCCCAATTCCAGGACTCACTTGCAATGTTTTTTAATTAAAAATTCGTACGAGGACCAATGTCAGCACAATGATGGAGGAAGACTCTCCAGTCCTCGTTACCCACCAGAATCAATCTGAAGGATCATCCACACACAAACGTACCTCCAGAAGTGCAGGATACCGGGAGGGAGGGTACGCCAACCGAGTATAGCACAGAATCAGAAGGATGCGCGCACTACAGCCGCAGGAAGGACGGTCTTACATTCTGCTGTCATCCCTCCCAACCTCAGGCAGCGCAGCGCAGAGAGACGGCCTCTGTGGGGGTGAGGGAGTGCCAGTCTGCACCCCAGCCCTGGACACTGGGTGTACCCCAGCAAAACCCAGTCTCTGCAGGCGTCGCGGCCCCAGGTGCATGAAGCCTTCAGGCTCCTCTGGCTCAGCTGATAGCCTCAGGCCTGGCTGGCAGACTTTGTGGCTGGGCCACTCAATGCTGGCCTGCCTTGTGGCCTCAGGCTGCTCTCCAGCTTGGGCTGACCCTGCGGCATTCTTGGACCTGGTTACTCCCAGCCAGCAGATACGGTCTCCAGGCCCAACCCGCATGGAGAACCTGCAGGCCTCGCCTGTTGCCAGATGACCCTGCAGCCAAGAATGGGGGATCCAGCCTCTGGGCCGTTTGGTGGACTCCAGTTGCCCCAGGCTCTAGACTGGGCCCAGTGCCTGCTTGGAACTCACTTCAGCACCAGGTCAGCACACAGAACCAGGCCTAGGCCTACCCTGGCCCAGGGTTGGCTCCAGGAGCCACAGGCTCTGGAACATACCCAGTGTCATGGAGGGCCACCAGGGGAGTCCCATAGCTCTAGTCATCTGCCAGCACCCTAGACCCTGTGCCCAGTAAAACCCCTATGGATACAGGGTCCAGGCCCACCCAGCCATAAGCCAGGCCCTGTGCTCAGGATGCCAGGTGGGCATCATGGAGTCCAGGTTTGCTGTAAACCCCAGCTCCAGACCAGGCTCCCAGACTATCCCATGTTCCAGGTTTCAGGTTAGCCCTTGTGGTCTCAGCCTCTTGGCCAGCACTTGTACACTCAGATTAGTGGACACAGGCTCCAGGTCAGCCTCAGGGGCTGCAGGCACCAATGCCAGGCCCAACACTAGGGTAGCCACAGACTTGGGGCAGTCCTTAGGATTCAAGGCACAGAGCTGCTCCAGCAGACCTAGGGCCCAGGCCCACCCCAGTGTAGATGATGATGCCCAATGGGTCCAGGCTCTTAGGCTCCAGGTCAGGCCCAATGGGCCCAGGCTCTTAGGCTCCAAGCCCACCCCATGGACTTGGGCTCCAGTTCCTTTGCAATGATCCTAAACTGCAGGTATCTCCTGGTAACAGGCCAGACTTCATGACTCAGGTTCTAGGTCCATCCCAACACCTGACATGGCTCCTGGCCACTCTGGTACCAGATCAGCCTTGTGGACTCAGGCTCCAGGTTGGGCCACAGCAATACAGGTCACAGAGCCATCCTCACAGACACAAGCACTAGGGTTACCCCATGAGCCCAGGCTTCAGGCCAACCCATGGGCTCAGCACCAGATTTGCCATCTGCTGACCCAGGTGCTTGGCTACCCCACAGACACAATCAGTAGGGATATCCCATGGATCCAAGGTTAAGCCAATCCATGAACCCAGGCATCAGACAGGCCTGCCACCTGCTAACCTGACCCCAGGCCAGTCTGTCCAGGGTCCCTAGCAACAAATCTGCCATTTGACCCCAGTAGATAGCCTGCTCAGACTCTCCAGAGAGGGAGACTAACAGGATTCCTAGACAAAGTCAGTCTATAAGCTAGAACAAGTCCTACTTTGTGAAAAGTGTATCCACCAATGTAAGGAACAAAAAAATAAGAAAATTAAGTTGACATTACACCAAAAAAGAGAACACAGTGATCTAGTTGGTGACACCAAAGAAATGGAGATATTTGGATTCCTGCCAAAGAATTAAAAAATATTTTTAAAAGGAGGCCTCATGAACTTGAAGAAAATAGAGAAGCAATTTAATGAAATTAAGACAATGCGAAGAGTTTGAAAATATGTAGTCAGAGGGAAAAAGAAAGAAGAAAGCTTCTAGATGTATGAGGAAGCGTCAAAAGGGCAAATATTTGAGCTAAAGAAATTTATGAAGGATAAAGGGATAGAAAGATTATTTAAGTAAGCAGAAAACTGCCTAAATTTAGAGAAACAAATATTTACACATAGGAAGTCAAAGACAAATAGATCTATACAGATCACTCTATCAAAAGCAGCAGAATATACATCCTTCTCAAGCACATTCAGAATTGAATCAAGGATAAATCCTATGTTAATCCATTAGGCTATAAAATAAACCTTAATAAATTTAAGAAGATGAAATAATATCAAATATAGAATTTTTGACCACAGTGCTATGAAACTAGAAACCAATAACAGGAGAAATTGGACAAAATTCACAAATATATGAAATTTAAACAATATACTCCTGAATGATCACAAGATAAATTAAAAAATTAAAAGACAAAATTTTAAAAATATTTTAAGACAAGTGAAAATAGAAAAAAAATACAATATAACAAAACTTATCAAATGCATCAAAATCCATTCTGAAAGACAGTTTGGTAGCAATGAAGACCTACAACAAAAAGGAAGAGCCCCAATAGGTAAAGAAAAACAAACTATGCCCAAAGTTATCATAAAGAAATAAATAACAAAGATTAGTACAGAAATAAATGAAATAGAGACTAAAAGCACTATAAATAATCAGTGGACCTATCAGTTGGTTTTTTGAAAAGAAAAACAAAAGCAACAAAACTTTAGACAATACTATAAATTATGTGTCCTATGTTGTCTTATTCTCTTTGCAATCCTTGACTACCACAAGGTATTACACCTGGTACCATAAAAATACAAAAGATGGTAAGATGTATATATCAAAAAATTGAATAACCTAGAAGAAATGGATAAATTCCTAGATACATATAACCTAATAAGATTAAAATATGAAGATGTAAAAAATACAAGCAGCAAAATAATGAGAAGAGACGGACTCAATAACAGAAAAATGCCTCTCATCAAAGAAAAGCCCAGAACTTCACAGGTTCACTGATTAATCCTAGCAAACATTTAGGAAAGGAACAAGTATTAATTCTTCTCAAACTCTTCAAAAATTTGAAGAAGAGGAAATACTTCCAAGTTGATTTAATGAGGCCAGCATTACTCTGACTATATAGCCAGAGATGCTACAAGAAAATAAAAAGAGAGGCCAATGTCCTTGATGAACATAGATGCAAAAATCAACAAAATATTGGAAAACAGATTTCAACAGCACATTAAAAGGATCATTCACAGGGAACAACTGGGATTTATGTCAGGGACGTAAGAACACTGCCACATGTGCAAATCTATGAATGTGATACGCTGCATTAACAGAATGAAGGACAAAAGCCACGTGATTGTCTTAATAAATACACAAAAAGCACTGGACAAAAATCAACATCACTTCATGACTAAAAAACTTCCAACAAATTAGAAACAGGAAGAATGCAACTCCACATAGCAAAGGCCAATATAATGAACTCTGAGCTAACATCACACTCAGTGGTGCAAAGTTGAAAGATTTTCTGAATGTAAGGAGCAAATAAAAAAGCTCAGTCTCACTAATTCTGTTCAAAATATTACTGGAAATGCTAACCAGAGAAATTAGGCAAAAGAAAAAAAATTAGCAGGCATCTAAATTGACCTTCAAAATCCAAATAAGACCAGAGCCACTCGTCTTAGTGGTTGGCGCTCAGTATAAAGTGACTTCTATTGCATTTTTTAAAGTGTCCCAAGCTGCTCCAAACTGTATTTCCATAAAAGTCTGAGATGACAGCCGTATGAACCACTATCACCTCACTTTCACAGGCCTCACCAATGTACCTATGAAGACTAACTACCCAACATCCACAAAATTTCACACCGTGATGAAACTAATACAGAGGACCCGCATAATATTTGATAAAATCATGAGACTACCATGGTTTTTATATCTTAAATATTGGGAAAGTAGGGAGAGCAGATGTAATTCTCAGGCAAGTGGTTGAGTGTGCAAATAGCCTGAATGGATGAAGTAAGTTTCTTCTACCATTTTCTGCTAATTTGAACAGAAACAGAGTTATTTGCCATTTCAAAAGAAATCATACTTGTAGTAATTGATGGAAACATATCTGGAACAACTTATTGGAATTGGACTCTTACTATGCTAGTGCTACACTACCTCTACCCTTGTCCCACCTTTATTTCTACACCTGTCAGGCTGGAGAGTGGAATGGAGATGTCCTGGGAATGACCGACCTTGCATTATTTGACTTTGACGATGACACTAGTCTTAGTGATTTTCCACATTATTTATGTTTTGTGACTGACTGTTTTGGTAGACAGAAGAACCTTCAGGAGCACCTAACAAGTTATTATCATCATATCTTTCATGGTGTCATGGGTTAGACCTAAAGTCCGCAAAAGTCTTGTGTATTCAGACACAAGGATTTTGGAAGGCTGTTAGATTGTGGGCAGCACTGTGCTCAGCAGAGGGTTCGTTCACTGATGAGTTTATAGCTAAATGTGCTAATAGGAGGTGAGGTCTTAATGGAAGAGGTATGTCACTGAGAGAGTATGCTTGGAGGGTGTATCTCCCTCTTTTCCATCTTCCTTCCCTGGCTCCTTCTCTGTCTGCTTCCTGTCTGCCTTGAGGTGAGCAGCTTTCCTCTGCCAGGCTCTTTTGTCATGATGTCTCCGCTTTGAAGCCAGTTGACCATGGACTGAAAGCCCAAAACCATGAGCCAAATTAAACTTCTTTTCCTTTAAGTTGTGGGTAGTGGGTATTTTATCTCCATGATTGGAAAGCTGACTTATACACATGGATTACATTACTTTCTTCTTGATTGTTGAAACATATGTTCCAACTGGACACCAAGAGCTGGAAAAATGACTAACCAGAGAATGGGCTTGAGACCCCACTGTGTCCATTCTAATTTTGAAACATGACAATTTTGTAACAGATCCCTATGAACCTCCCTGCGATCTATGGGATTTATTTGTATTTCATATCTCCAGGAAATATTATCTTGGATTCAGTGCTTAACAAGCCATAAATGTTTAGGTTCTTGTCCTTGTGAGTGGGTATGGGTCCTCCAGGACAGAGTGAGGAGGTGCTTCTGACAGTGTTCTTGGCTCTCCCTTCACGTGTGCATCTCTGCATCTACACATGCACATAGGCACTGGAGCTGTGATGAAGACCATGACTTTGGGTCTTGGTGTTCAGGTCCTGTGTCTGTCTCCCAGAACTAGAACTTGTCCAGCTGAACACATCAAGGACACTGTTAGTGGGTTGCTCATCTGATTTAGAAATTGTCACTCCATAATCAATTACTTATTGGCTCAGATCCGAGAGTTGTAGACCACTGTACTGACTGTCTTTGTCGCCTACTATAACGATCATGTTCATTTTATTTTAGGCAGCTAAGAACTGTCTTAGTCACTTTCTCATCACTGAGGCAAAATACCCAACACCTACAACTTAAAGGAAGAGAGCTTTCTTTGGCTCCTGGCTTCAGTCCACGGTCTGCTGGCTCCAAGGCAAAAACGGCACGGTGAGAAGGCGTGGGCAGAGGACAGCTGCTCATCCTGTGGCAGCCAAGAGGCACAGAGAGAGGGGAGGATCCAGGGACAAGCAAATCCCCTTCCAAGTCGCACCCCAGTGACCGCCTCCAACCAGGCCCACCCTTGACAGCACATTTAACTGTTCAACTCATCAGTGGGTGAATCTACTTGTGAGTACAGTGTCCCTTCGAACCAATCACCCTTCCTCACATGCGAGAGTTGGGGTACATTTCAGACCTATCCATAACAGGTTCCACTGACTGATCTTTGCCAAACTGGGATTCTGGCACAAGACTGAAATCTTGGGGTCCATTTCTGTGGCACCTTCTTTCACTAGCACCCAGAGCATAGCCTTTAACATAGCACTAACTTAATAGCTTTTTCACAAGTCTGGCGGGTGTTCAGGGGACTTGGTTAGGGAATGCATGAGAGAAGCATCCATGAAAAACATACTCTGAAATTTCTACTGCGTGTGTGTTTTCTCAATCTCATATGATGAAATTTCTGCCATTTTTAACTTCATGTAGTATGTGGGCAACTACTGAGTCTATGTCAGTGAAGCAGCTAAGCAAACAATCGTAACTACTTCCGTCCACTCTAGCTAGCATACGAGAGCAGACGCTCTCATACTTAAAATTAGTATATTTACATTCATCTGCGTGGCTATGCAGGTTTATATTTATATACACTTATACTCATGAGTAATCTATTGATAATTTCAGCTCAATCTAAAACTTACATTATTTTAGCCCTAATCTTCTCCAAACGTATCATTCTGGTGACATAAACTAGTGGTATTCGGTACTTGGCTACAGAACACGTTGAAATCTGCCAGTGGTTGGAGACCTAGACATGTGAAGGGCGGAGGAAGTGCGCATGGACAGAGCTGACGAACCTCTGCAACCCGGCTGTCCCCGACGAAAGCTGCAGTCTTCGGGCCAGGCAGAAAGAGGCTCTGCAGAAGCGGGGAGAGATAGCGTGGAGCCGTGCAGGGCCCCGGGACTCCTGGGGGTGCTCCACGGCGTCTGCGTTCCCACTGCCCGCGTTCCGCTTCTCAGCGATCGGGGTCCTTGCTTTTACGCAAGAAACTGGTTAAGGCTTCGACTTCGACCGATCTCTTAATTCAGCAGCCTGTTTCACCAAACTTCGTGCTCGATTTCACCCACTCGGTCTCCACCCACCCCGTGGTAGATGAGGGCTTCTTTTAAAACACAGAAATTCCCTCATTTCAGTTTGTGCCTTAAGCTGATCGTCTAAAACTTTGAGATTTCACTCTAAAATGATTTAACTTTACAAAATATCTGTGAAATTATATAATTTACAGCTCTCCAGTGCAGATCGGCTCTTCCAACTTACGAACGACCGCTTTGTCCTCAGAGGTGGGGAGAGTCAGAGCAGGAAGGAGGCGGCAGGGCCCGGGGCCCTGAGACCCTCGGGCTCCCGGCTTCTGCATCAGTCGCACAGCGATCCCGGACCGTCTGCGGTTCCTTTCAGATTCCTGGATGACTCTGACTTCTGCAGCTTCGGATGCTGCCCTTCGCGATTTTACTCCAGGCAGCTGCCCCTGAGAATGTGTTTTTTAAACTTTGTGTGATTATTGTTAGTTCTCTTCCTCTTTTCTCCTCTCTGAACTTCAGATATTTTTCAGCTTTCAAGACCTTTGCATTCTGGGTCCCGACGACTATTTTCTGCTCCCGAATGTCCCAGGATCATGAACGGAAGTAGAATCTGGGAGCCCTTACAGCTGAGAATAAACCTATGCACAAAATGATGCTACAGCAGTATTACAGGATAACTCAAAAAAGGGTTTTCCATTTTCATTGCTTCGCAATATGACCAACGGGACTTAAACTTTACAATGGAATTACGGAGAGTTCTCTTCTGAGAATATATTTTCTATTAAAACATTTTTTAAGAGGCCTATTTTACAGAAGCCAGTCTGAATGCTTCTATATGAAAACATGATTTAAAATCACAAGATGGAATTATTTTATTTTTACCTGCTTACATGCTCAGACCCCATCAGCAGAGCTGAGTGATAATAAAATCTTGCCTATTCTTATCATTTTAATCTCCTTAGTGTTGGACAGATTTAAATTGGGGTGCATTTAAATTTTTTTGTTTCTTAGGAGCACCAGCGACAGACAGGAACATGTATCTTCTCACTCTCTCTTTCTGCTTGTGATGCGGCATCACACAGAAAATGTCTCTTCTTGAAGGGAGAGGATCCCCACAAGATATAGACACTGAGCAGTTTCCCGGACACATGCTGCATGCAAGGACTGTTTGTAAATTAACATTTTTCTTTTCAGAGGATAAATGGTCATGGAAGCCTGATTCTCTTTCCCCCAGTACCCTTTGTGCTGATGACAGCCAGGCCTGGGTAAAGACGTGCACGATGAAGTAGTGGGTGGACTCCTACTATCTAATCACCCACTTAGACTGAAAGATTCGGAGTGCTGTTTGTTTCTCAATGCAGAGAGGATTCAGTAAGTAGCCTTGGATACAAAGCATGTATAATGTATTTCATAATATGCACAATGTATATGAAATATATGTTGAAACTGCTAATATGAAACACATGTTTGCTAAATAGAATATTTCTACATGATTTTTAGCAATAAATCCTTCATATCTCTTTATACCTTTCACTTAGCAGGAAGGACAAAGTAGGTTTCAAGAGCACTAGAATTTTTTTGCTAAAAGAGTACCTTTTCAATAGAAAGATATGACAACCTCATAATATAAAACGCTTTGACTATCAATTTAACTGAGTGCTAAAATCCTCTTTGTTTATTCAATGTTGCTTAAGATTTACATACATCAGTGAGGAACTTTTAAACTTGCTCTATATCACTTCACACATTCTTTGTGTGAATTTAACACTCTAAATTAATACATAAGGTGACGATTTAGAGTGGTCCACCAGCGAGGCGAAGGGCGTGTTTTCCTGGAATTGTTGGAGACCTCTAGGCACTTGGCGCTGTGCGCAAGCCTCAAATCAGGTACTCTTTGGATGTGCTTTGGGGTGGAATGGAAATGCGGAAAAAGCATGGTTTGAATGAACATTTAAGTTCATCTCTTGGCACTCTTAGCTTTAAAATTCCTACATTAAAACATGAAATAAATTTTATTTGAAAATATACTTATATAACTTGCAGTGAGTGGATAAGGTTAAATGAAGAGCTCAGGTACTATGCTCAATTTAAATGTTCAGAGTAAGCACATTGTGTAACATGTAAAACGCACACATTGTGGCCTGAAGACATACAATAAATCATCCTGTACTATCTTTTATTTTTTTTGTGAATTTAAGGAACAGATTTTTGTCTAAAAAGTTTGAAGCTATGAGGAAAGTCATGAATACTTATAAATGAGATCTATTTGAAAGGACAGTAACATCGTATTACTTTTTTGCTAGTACGACCTTTGGTTTTTTGCTAGAAGCTGCCCATATGTAAAGATAAACAGCCATTGTTTAGCAAAATTCCTTAACTGTTTATTTGAATCTTACCTATTGCAAAAGTCAGCATTTACCAATACAACTTAGTGAAATGATAAACAGGAGAGAAATTTGCACTTCTTTCTAAAATAATGAAGACAATAAGCATAGTTATTTGTAAAAATTGATTCTATTCACTCTTACAAAATTAATCCAGTTCCAAACTTGTGTTTACCAGATGAGGGCAATTATGGGTCATTATTTGCAAATAAGGGAATGTTAGGGAAAAAGCGAGGAAGATAATGTAAAAGATGTTGACGTTAAACATTGATGTATAGACACTGAGAAAGGCATTTCTTTTTTTTTTTTTTTTTTTGGTGGCACTGGGGAGTGAACTTGCGACCTTACACTTGCCAGGCAGGGGCTTAGGCCACTGACCTAATCCCCAGCCCTTGAAAGGCATTTCTTGGCACCTCGGAGTTATCCTTAGGCAATAACGGAGGTTTAACAGCAATGTACACTTTTCCAAGTAAAATGTTCATCTTTTTCCCATGGGTTGTCATCTACCATTTTGCTTTACGGAATCTCGTCTTTAGGAAATATAGCCTTTGGAAGGATCATCTTTTTTACAAGTAATTTTACCTGTGTAAGAGTGTTCTACAAATCTGAATGTATTTCATTCCTCTTCATTTGATTTTGAATATACATGATCCCAGTTACATGATTTTTCTGTGGATTTTTGTTTGTTTGTTTGTTTGTTGCTGGATATGGAACTCACGGCGTTCACACTGATTCCTCAGACCCTAAGTGGGTTGGAACACTATTACGCATAGTCATGGGTTTCACTGGTCCATAGCTGGCACTTGTAGTCTCCATTCTACTGGCTGGATGGTGGGTGCAGGAGGCTGAATCGGTGCTGCCTCCTGCATTTTCCCTACCAGTGCCCACTGACACCTATGCAGTCCACACTTGAGCACTGTGCAATTGAGCCTTGGAAAACATCACTGGAAAACACAGCACAGTGGTCAGAGTCTGTATCTTGTGGGATGTGCGGCTGCTGTCCAGGGCCACAGATAAGACACCCTGGCCACAGTAGGCTCTACAGCAGGGCTGTGGCATCACGTGGGCTGGTGCACCAGTGTGTATGACTTTCCACAATTTTCCCTTGCAGGGGTTTCTCGGGCAGTGAGTCCCCCAAGCCAGGCAGTGCCTGAGTCAGGGGACATCAGACATCTGTAGGTAACAGCTCCTTGGGGCCTTGCCCTCTAGTCTCTGGGTGCAAAGTTAGCGGTGCCATGTCTTCGTGCGCAGTTTCTCTTTGCAGAATAATACCTAAGTTAGTATCCTAATTCTGAGGGCCCCACCCCAGCCTTCTGTTGCTGTCCGGATGAAGAACTCCGACTCTCGAGCAACTGGGGCTTTGATACTGATCTGGACAAGGCCACTTGCTCATCTTGCAGAAAACCGTGGGTGACTGTAGATGTGAACTGAGGCAGCAATAAATATCTCATTCTAATACGTATGACTTTTCTTTATGACCCTTGAAATGAAAAAAGAAAGTATCACCTTCCTGCTCCCTGGCCGAGGCAGCTGTCCTCCAAGCCAGCGTCTCGCCTCAGCTCTGCTCTGGTGCCTGAGTCCTTGCAGGAATCCCTGCCTGCAGGCCTGGAGGAGGGAGGAGGCACAAGGCGGGCCACCCGTCCAGGCTGCAGGCTTGGGGCGTCCTCGGCGTCTCCAGTCAGAGACACGCAGCCCCGCATTAGACGATTCTTCTATGCTGCTTAGAAGATAGCCAGGGTAGTGTATTAAGTGTTAAAAGCTATCAGACAAGAATGTAAGGTATTGCAATTATTTTCAAATACTCTCAAGCAGATCTAGGCAAACACCAGACATTTAGTGGGTCCCTTTTTAAAATAAAGTTTGGTTGCATTGCAATGTTATACTTAATTCACCATTATTGTACAAAGTTGGCAGAATTTCTCAAAATTGTACCACTTAAAAACTCAGTTAAGTGAAATGTAGAAACATTAAATCTGTATTGAATCATCTAGAGTACAAAATGTGCTCTGAAATCTTTTAGGAATGAATGGAAATGAAGGAGAAGGCATGTTGTCATTTCTGATGAAATCGAGAGGCTATAAAATTCATTCTCTCCCTGATTTTGGACAAAAATTAAAGACTCAAGGGGCAATATTTAGAAGTAATAGTCTAAAATGTATTTGTTGAACTTGAAAATTCTTGAAAATTTAAGTACAATATCTTTAAGAAATAACATTGTAAAGAGAGTTAATACATTTGATTTTCTACTTACTCCCCCCACCTCCGCAAATGAGGTGAAATCCGTTAAGAGCCTCGTCCTCCCCTTCCTGAAAACAAAGTTATCATGGCCCAGAGACGAAGCGCCCTGATGGCTGCAGTCAGAAGGTGGCCCAGTGGGCAGTACAGAGAGCGGCTGGTCTCGCTACATTCAAGTTGAGATGCCTTGTTCGCACGGCCCAGGTTATGAAGGAGGCTGCTAGGGACAATGGCGCAGGCTGTGAGAGGCTTGGGGACATCGGATGGATCTCAGCGGGCACACAGGGTTCTGCTCCTATGCCAGCCCAGCAGGTCATGGGTGCAGGTGTGACACCTGGCACATGACACCTGTGCTTCCCAATGCCCTTCTGAGTGGTTTAATTGTTTCCAGCAGCAGAGACCTCTAGGACCTCTGCATAGACCAGGGCAGGGGGACCTGGCCAGGGACCCAAGTCCCACCTGTTCCCCTGCAGACAGATGAGTTTTAGCCACTTTCCTTGCACCTGATCTAAAAGCTTGACTCTTTCTTTTCTTTTTCCATCTTGTTTGCCCTGATGCTTTGTTTTGGTTGCTTTAATGTGACTAATGGATTTAGAGTCACTTTATTTTTCTTTGTATTGTTAATATTTATTACAGTTTCACCTGAATTGCAATGAAATCTTCAAATCTATTTGATAAAAATATTGAGAGGCCTCTGTGCATGGTTCAGTGGGTGCTTACTTTAAACCAGAATTATTGTACATGCCCTAAGGTTATGAAAAGTTTGTCAGACATCAGTGGAAAGTGTTAGACAAGAGAACCAGATAAAGAGCTTACTATTTTTATCAATATTATTGAGGGCATTTGAAAACAGAATATAATCAATGTCCCAAAAAGTTTACTGTTCAATATGGGGGCCCTAGTATGCATTATCCTATCAGAATTTCAATAGCAGACAGGTTCCACGAGGCGATCTTATTCTCACTATTGTAAGTTAGGATTTCAATAGAAGGACAGCTGGAGAGGAAGAGAATAGGAACGAGCATTTGTAATAAATCCCTTTAAGGTTGAGTGTTTCTGTTTTATTTTGTTTCATTTATTTTTTGCGTGGAGTTTTTTTCCTTGGGGCCTAGCTGATGTTTCTGTCTCCATGGAAAGCACACCAAGGACCAGAGCCACAGCCTGATGCGTCAACCTTGGCCTCAGGCAAAACTTCACCGTTTCTTGCAAGGCATTGAAATGGGTAAGAAAATTGCATTTTCCTCCTTACAGTCTTGTGATCTTATTGGGCTCCTAGCAGAAGCCACTGAAAGAGTGGGGATTTAAGGGTGAACGAGGAAACTGAGGCAAAGCATGGATTAAAGTCTCTGAGATCAGCTTTCTTTCGATGCCACTGCCCTTCCCGCCGAGGTGCTGAGGGGAAGACATAAGGTGATGATTACAGACACTCAAAGGCGAGTCATTTATCTGACCAATATTGAGTTCTTTTCCTTGCTCTGGCTTCCACCACACTGGAATGGCCATATCGTGGGTCTCTTCCTTGAGAAATTCGCCTCCTAAGTTACAACGGAGACTCTAACGAAGAACTCACCGAGAGTCACACAGATGGTGAACAGCATGAATGAAACCCTGCCTCGGTCTCCTTGGCCCAAGGAGACACTGACACATTCTCCTCATCACCCAGGTAAACTAGAAATGTACAGCTAGCCACGCTCCCCTGAAGGGGCCAGTGAGCGGCTTCTGTGTACCCAGCTTGGTAGAAACTGGGGGAAGGTTGCCGATCTCCCACGGGAGGGTGAGTGAATGACGCTGCGTGGTACAGGACCTCGGTGAGGCTGCTGCTGCGGTCCAGTCCCTGTGGCCTGATGGATCGGTTTCCTCTGGGTGCTATAACAAACTGCTATAAACTCAGTGGCCCCAGAGCACCTGGCCTCAGTATCTCTGTAGTCAGGACCCGAAAAGAACCCACTGGCCTGGAGTCGAGGTGCTGGAGGGCTGGGTTTCTTTCCCCCTGCCTTTGTCACTGCATAGGCTCCACCCGTGTCCCTTAGCCATGACTCCTGCCTCCCAAGCCTGTGTGGCCCATCCAGTGTTTCTCATAGCATCACCGCAACGCGGACGCTCCTCCCTCCTCTTCCACATGGAAAGTCCTTCTTGATTCTGCGGCAACCCCAAAATGATGCAGCATATTCTTCCTCGTTGAAGGTCAGTTGATCGGCAACCTTCGTTCCATCTGCATTCTTACTGCCCTGTGCCATGGGACACACTGCGGGTTCTGGAGCGTAGGGCAGTGGGTCAGCCCCACCTGCAGCTGTTACTGGGTGGGCTGACCATGCTCTGAGCACTGTCACACTCGGACACTTGAGTGCAAACACAAGGCCGAGACGACCTGGGCACCAGGACTGCGAAGCTGTGCAGGGAGAGACACAGAGCTGCTCTGCACTGCAGATGCATCTGGCTGCTCTCACTCCAATGTTGGTTCTCCCCATGGACCTCAGTGTCTCAGTCTTGGCACCATTGCGTGTGTGTGTGTGTGTGTGCGCGTGCACTTGCACTATTCCGTACACTGCAGGATGCTTGGCAGCTTCCCTGGCCTCCCCCACTAGATGCCAGCAGTGTTCCCATGCCCTCTCCAGGTGAGACACTAAACGTGTATTCGCAGGTCCCCCTAAGTCCCCTGGGTTCCAAATCACCTCTGTCAGAAACCATTCCTGTCCCATGCGAACCTCTTTGGAAGAGAAGCACAGCTTTCTGTTCCCAGAGTCTTCAGTCAGTGCTGTGCACAGAATGGGCGTGTAGGAGACTTCAGCAGAAGGACTAAATAACTAGAAATCACAAAAGTGATCTTTACTACTACAGAAATAAAAGATTTAATTCTACAGTGGATGGTTGAAGTCTAGCTGGAGAGGAACTGAGTGTCACAAGATATTGCCTATACCGTATTTAGTTCAAGCCAGCACAGCTCCTGACGGGACAAACTCGTCCCTGACCACACTCCAGCAACTGCTGACTGCTTGTGGTCCACTGTCCCATCGCATATTTAACATGGAGCTGAGACAGCCCAGATATCTAAGCAAGAGGGGACCAGGCCTTGAGTCCTGTGCTTTAGGGAGCCCTGCACCATGTGACACATCACGCATACAGACATCTGTGAAATTCTTTGGCCCCTGTGATGTTCGAGATGTTAGGTTCATTGTGAGATTGGTTCAAGGACAGGTGCCCAGTGAGGACACAGCATGAGCCCGGAGCAGAAGGCATCTGTTCCCATCTCCCTCCAGCAAAGCTTTCTGGTTGCATCCCTGAGATGAGGGATGATTCTCCCAAACGCTGTGGAGCTGGATCGACCTCAGCAATGGGCACAGATGGGGAGCACGAGGATTGGAGCGAGCTGATTTGGATAGGAGGGACAACACACTGCCGAGTCTGTGGAGTTCTTTCTTGCGGAAGCCATGAACACAAAGATCCCGGGGCTGTCTATGGAAATGCGAACTCATTTTCTCCTCCTCGGGTCTGATCCTGCAGTACTCATCAAGCAGCCAGACTCGGTAACATTTGGATGGGGGAGGATGTGGTCATAAAAACAACTCCTCAGTTTGCATGTGCATATATAATACACGGATGCGACATGTGATGACGTGTGTGTGTTCTTAATGGCAATTAGATGAACCGAACATTAGAATCCAGACAAGTCTGTCAAGTCAGGAGATGTGCTTACCCGGACTAAATACGGTATTCACCCCGAGCTACGTCCCTAGCCCTGTTTTATTTTTTATTTCAAGGAAGGGTTTCGCTGAGTCCCTAAGTTTCCCAGGCTAATTACTATCCTCCTGCCTCAGCCTCTTAGAATGCTGAGATTGCAGGGACGAGGATTAAAAACAAATACAAATGTTTATGTTTACAGTGGAACAGAA
>RJWT010017794.1:0-19188 GCA_004365215.1 Cuniculus paca | reverse complement strand
AAAAAAAAAAAAAGGTACAAACACATTCTGTCATCTTATCTTTGCCAAAAAGGCCAAACAAGTTTACTGAAAGAAAGACAGCCTCTTTAATAAATGGTGTTGCAAAAACTGGCTTTCTAAATGCCGAAGACTGAAAGCAGACCCATGTCTTTCACCAGGCACTACATTAAAGTCAAAATGGATCAAAGATCTAAATATTAAAATAGAAATGCTAAATATACTGAAAGATAAAGTAGGTAGAAATCTTGAAGACAAAGGGGTAGGCAGATAGTTCTTGAACAAAACCCAAACTGCATGGGAAGTACTTTGAACAATCAACAACTGGGATCTCATCTTATTAAAAAGTTTTTGCACATCAAAAGAAATCACCAAGAGTGAAAAGGCAAACCACAGAGTGGGAACAAATTTTAACCCATTGTCCCTCAGACAAAAGACTTCTATCTAGAACATATGAAGAATTGAAAAAAATCAGAGCCCCCAAATTCAAAGACAGAATCCAAAAATGGGCCTCCGAGATGAATACACACTTTTCAGATGAAGAAATACAAATGGTAAATAAATATATGAAAAAATGTTCAACATCATTGGTTATTTGAGAAATATAAATTAAAACAACACTGAGATTCCATCTCATCCCAGAAAGAAAGGTTATCATGAAGAAATCAACCAATAACAAATGTTGGCAGGTCTGTGTGGAAAAAGGAACCCTTCTCCACTGTTGGTGTAATGCAGACTGGTACAACCATTGTGGAAATCAGTGTGGCGATTCCACAAAAAGCTAGGATCAGAGGTCCCATTTGACCCAGCTATTCCCCTTCTGGATATTTTCCCAGAAGAATTAAAGACATCACAACACAGTGAAATATATATGCATCTATGTTTATAGCAACACAATTTGTAATAGCTAAATCTTGGAAACAACTCAAATGCCCATCAACTGAGGAATGGATAAAAAAGACGTATTTTCATACAATGGTTTACTACTCTGATAGAAAGAAGGCTAAACTCGAGGCTTTTATAGATAAATTGATGCAAGTAGAGACCACATTCACAAGTGAAATAAATCAAAGTAGCATTTGTAAAGATCATACTGTCTGCGTAGTGTTAGAAACTGAGTAAGTAAATAAGATCCAAAATCTATAATAATGTGTAAGGGAAAGAAACTGCTCAAAAGGAAAAAAACAACTGGGATGGTTAAAAGAAAAACTGGGATAGGAAAAGAAAATACAAACACACACACACAAAAGATAACTCAGATAGTTATACTATTGATATAGTTCACTAGAAAAAAAAACAGTATGTGCTTACATTGTTTGATCAATTATGCATGCCTAAATCTTGTAATCTAAGCAACTATTTTGAAGATAATAACAGACAACATATTACCCATTAATTTCCTATTATCTTGTTTTGAAATTCTGTATCATTGCTTTATTATTTTTCCTTTTAAAATAAAAAAGAAAGAAAATGAAATAATTATTGCTTTCAAACATTCTCTCATAAATAACTTTACATAACCTCCTTCTACCACTTGACACTGAAATTCTAGGAATATCAAATCTTAAAGCTAGAGGCCATCAAGGGTCAGTCTTTCCTTTTGACAATAGGAATACTGAGGCAGAGAATGGTTAAGGTGACCTGGCCAAGATCTTTGTGGATTTTTCTCTCCAAGATAACCATTCTGCCACTGAATGCAGCAAAGGCATCTCCCAAAATTAAGTTCAGAAAGGAAAGCACAATACTGTTACACCTTAAAAATTGTCTAGTATTCTCCAAAGAAGCTTTCAAAATATTTGGAAAAACAAATGGGTGCATGCTTCAATATGCTAATATAACTATCATTCCTTTTGGAGCAATGGCGGTTTCTTGAAAATTTGCCCTAAAATTTCAGTATGTTTTTCAGGGTTAGCAAATGACTCTCCTTTTCTAAAATCATGGGCTGCATGCATTCGGCATTAAGAGAGTTCTCAGTTTCTCATCAATTACTACTAAAGGCCAGTCTAAAGACACAAAGTGCTGGCTTATTACACAAGCAGCTAACACATATCTTTTTAACTGTCAAGACTCTCCTGGCTTGTGTACAAAGCTGCAGTTCCTAATAGTCAGAAGCTTATAATGTGTGATCATTTCCTCTATATAAAAATGCGCTGTTTTTGCATGTTCTCATTCCATGAGGTGGTAAAGTATGTTAATGGTGGTGCCCACAGAGAGCTATAAATTAGGATTCCCCTACCTTGGCACTCTCAATCCAAGGCTGGATAACTATGTTGTGGGGTAATGTCTTGGGTAAAACACACGGATCTTCCCCAGCTTCTCCTCACTAGATAGGAGTTCATCTCTCCATTTGCAGCAACCAAAAACATCAGATGTTGCCAAATGCCCTCTGAGTATAAAGTTTTCTCTAGAGTAGTTGGGTATTACTACTCTAGAAGGAAAAGACAGTTCATTCTGAGTATATGCTTATATAATTTTAAAAACATACATGTCCCATAGAATCCCAGATGACTAGCAGTAATTAGTTTTTAAAGTCCTCTTGCATAAGTGTTATTGTATTTGTGGATATTATTCCAATGTAATTTTTTAATAAATAGACTACCTTACATAATCTATCAAACAAGCATATATTAAGATACCTGCAATCTGGTTATCATTGTGCTACACATACACACACACGCACACATACTCACATGTGTGAATTCTGCTTATGAGGAGCTTCAGTCACTATAGTTGAAAAAGGCATGCAACAACCACTGGCACTGGAGGAGAAGATAACACAGAGAGCTAAACTAGGTGATAGGAACTTCTCAAGAAGGAAGAAGCACTGTTAACACTAAAATTTCCAGAAATGTCTCATGGAGCTGATGAGAGCCAAGCTGAACTTTGAAGATGAGCGCTTATTAACCGGGTAAGAAGAACAGCATGCAAACTACAGAGGGAAGCCACAGGAGCAGGCTGGCTAGAAAAAGCAAGCAGGTTCTGCCTGCCAAGCAGAGGGTTCCCTGATGACGAAGTATAAACATGAAAGGTAGATCCAGACTACACAACAGCGAGAAGAATCTGGTCTTGAGGTTGTAGATATTACAGGTCATTTTGAAACATGTATTACATGACGTGAGAGGAGGGTATGATACATACTAGAAGACAGTTATGGGAAAAAAGACTAATAGATGTCAGTACTACAGCTCCATATGGATGGAAGTTTGGAATAGTATAGTAACAATGAAAATGGAAAGAAAAAAAACCCAGCACCTAAAAAGAAAACCGTTAAACTTGGTTAATACGAGGGCATATTAAGTAGAAGAGAAAGTAATTTTAAAGGTTCCAGTCTGGGTAAAAGAAAAACAAGTAAAGCCTTAAGCTGTATGAGCATCTACCACACTCACAGACTAATATTACTCACTTTATTCACTGTAATAGTCACTTCCTGATTTTTTTTTTTTTTTGTACCCGGGATCAAACTCACGACCTCATGCTTGCCAGGCAGATGCTTATGCCACTGAGCTAAATCCCCAGCCCCCTATTTCCTGATTATTTTAATTACCTCATGCGGATTAATGGCATTTTATAAATAGAAACATTAAAAGGAAAACTATAAAACACAATACACCAACCACCGTCATACATATTTGGACAATAAAGCATAGAGAGGCAATGCATCCATAATTTGGAACAAGGTCTAATTTGTGTCTTTTGGCTTAGATATAGCCTTGGACTCTCCACGCTGAGACTTCTCTTCTAAGGCCTTGTCATCACTGAGCCAACCCACTGCGGAGGCCTCATTCTGATTAACCTCGATTTTAAAAAAATCTGAGGCAGGGGATCATGGTGAGTTGAAGACCAGCCTGAGCTACAAAGTGAGCTCAAGGCCAGCCTGAACCGCAAAGTGAGATACTGTCTCAAAAAAGGCAATAAACCCAAAACAAAACAAAACAAAACAAAACAAAAACCTGTTTCCCTAGAGAGGCCAAAATTCTAGGTACCAGTCTTCATGCGGGGTTCCAGTTTTGAACTATACTCCAAATTTTCTAGTTGTTTTAACTCTATCCACCTCTGCCATCTCACTTTGCCATCAGCTAAGCAATCAAGAAAAATATGTATCCCTATAGTGAGTTTTCGTCTTCTCACGCACTGATGGTCATGCAAAGAGCTAATACTTGGAGTGCTGACTATATGAATATTAGCTTCTTAATGCTAGATGGCAAGGCCTGCGTATTGCATTTGAGCCAACTTATGCCACAAACTTTTATTTTTACCTTCTAGAAATTTATATTAAGTAGTACTCGTTTATGACACAGTTTATGAACCTTCACACTATCAACATTTTGAATTGTTTGCTATGGGGAGTTGCCCCGGTAACTGTGGGATGTTAAAAAGCACCCATGATCTCTATTAATGAGACACTAATAGCAATACTCAACCCCCAGGTGTAACAAGAAAATGTGTCCAAAGATTGGCAAATGTCTGCTGGGGGAGAACAAAATCATTCACGGTTCAAGACCATTGCTGTAATGTGGTCCTAAGGCACAAATACTGGTCTTGTAGTAGAGCCTGTATAATTTCAGGTTCAGACTAAACAAATGATTAGAAGGATAGACCATTAGCTCTAAAAGACCATGATTTAGTAAACATATTGCCTTTTCTTTTGATTCAAAGTGCCTAAAGTCCCAATAGAAGAAAACTGATCACATAACCTAGGCCTCCAAAACAGGCACACTCAAGAGTGGTATGGCTAAACATGGGGCCAGTAGGGAGACTGAGTCATGTAGCACCACCCAACCATCACGACCATGTTGCCACTTCCCTTGGCTCAGCTCGCTTAGGATCAAAGGGACTCTGCTTTGGAGTTTGTTGGTAAAGGGATCGGCTAGTGCATTAATTATATGTAAGCTGTCTTTTAGTCATTAAAAGAGCCAAATAGCATTTCTGCTCAGTGGTTTAAAATAAAAACCCATTTTCTGTCATGATGTCCCAAATTTTCACTGTAAAAAGAATGATTTTTTCCACCAAAATGAGTGAGCTCAAGGCATCACTGTGGGCAGGGACTGGCAATGCTCATCCACACAACCTACTCTTCATGAACTCCTTCAGCGTTCTAGAGATGTGCTGTGGCTGAAGTTGGAGAGGGTAATATAAGACCAAAAGCAAAACAAAATTCTACTGTTAAGTGCTGGTCTATAGTTTTAAGCCTATCTAGTAACACATATATTACTTTAAAATGCATAATCAAATTTCAAAATAAGTACAATCTTAGCATTGTATTTTCATGACAAACATGGCATTTTGCTTGGACTCAAACTTTAGAAAACAAAGAATCAAAATGTTAATGAATTTTCCCAATCACATGAAACCAAGGAGTAATGACCAGTGTTTTTCAGATATAGGCTGTTCTCAACACTCCCTACTTCAGATTCTGGAATAGAACAAGAGGGAGCAATTATTATACATCTGTGTGGAGTTCCAATCAAGATCATGTAGATAAGTGCTGGGAAGACCTTAATGGCCCCATGAAAGGGAACAAAACATTACAAGGGAAGACACACAAGAGGCACAGAGAAAGAAGAGGCAGGGTTGACAGGAGGAGGAAATTCCAGGGCAATTCCTGGTGCAAGACAGACAGAAGGTACTCAGTCTCCCGGACTCCAGAACCCCTGTCCTAGAAGGCCAATGTACAAAGATTCTCATGAGAGTACTGTTTCCATACCAGAGGATACCTCTTTCTTGAGCTAGCTTTAGTGGGTCTCTATGACAAAAATCCTTCATTTTTTTTCTGTCTCATAAGAACATTTATAATATTACTTCTAATCCTAAGCCTTAGCCTGCTGGTTTTGGTATAGCATAAACTATCTGGTCCTCTTCTAGTGATTTTTTCGGGGGTTATCACGAGCACATATCTGCAGTATGTAATAAGTACATTTATCATGAGGAGTTAGTACATGTGCACAACATAGCTTAATTCTTTTTTTTAAATCCCCTTCCCATCTTTCCATCCCTTAGATGTCATTTAAAAATCTATCTTCCTGTGGGGGAGCCACATATGGGGAGTTACTGTGTAGTGGGTAGAAACTTCCGGTTTGGGATGACGGAAAATTTCTGGAGATGGATAGAAGTGACAGTTGTATGACAAGGTACATGTACTAAGAGTCAGTGAATTGTACACTTGAAAACAGTTAAAATGATAAATTTATATTTATTTTACAACAACAGAAAAGGGAAAACAAATCTATTTTCTTAGAAAAAAGTCTGAAATATTTTATCTGCAGAAGTTTTTAATCATCAACATGAAGTAAAACTAGATAATTGGGGATTTCCCCACCTATACTTACAGAATACATATAAAAGTATGTTCCAAATTTGCCCACAATTCAGCGAAGTGCTTTTTAAAATGTACCTATGAATGTTAAAAATGCCCCTGTTCAAAGGCAGCAATTATAGGCTCTGAAGCAACCCCTTGTTGCTTTGTTTTGTTAGTGGTTGTTCCCACCATTGCTTTACTTTTATTACTACTTACCACTTTATTATCATCTTTACAAAACACATGCAACTAAATGCAAAATAGATATGCATGTGTCCCTTCTGAAGATGGGAGACATGAGGGAGGACTGAAGAACTGTTTCCTAAGTTGGTTACCAATTAGTATAGTACCTATGTTTAAAGTAGTAAGTTCGTATTTTAATGTAACACAACAAAAATGTCTATGTAACCAGATGATGTATACAGCATTCGATATATACTAACATCAACAATAAAAATCAACAGAAATTTTGAACATGTAGAACAGACAAAAATTCTTGTTGATATGTGAAACACAACTCTTAGCCATATTTTTCTATGGTAAGACCAAAAGCTAAATGAACGCTAGATGAATTTACCTTATGTTCCCCACAAGAGACATAGTATGAAGAGAATACAAATGCATGTTTATTTAGGCTTTTCGCAAAGGTCAACAACTTAAAGAGAAATTATACTGAAGTTGTAGAATACACAACTTTCGAAGCCAAACTAATTTTAATTCTGTATTACTCCCTTGTACTTTTAGGTTTGTATTCTTCCCTTTAAACCTCATTTCTTCTGTTGAGTACATAGATACTCTCCCAGAATCAGAAGTTTTGCCATATTAATCTTTACATTTTAATGATATTTTAAGAAATTATATGCTTTTAACATTTGATCTCAATTTCTGGTCATTTTCTATTCTTATCTATGTTCTAAATATTCTTCTCCTAAATATTTTAATTTTCTTCTGATTTTTTATTTTACTCTCTACCTAAACTTCCTGCTTGCCTTTTCCCACTATCTCAATTTTCTAACTTCTCCCTCCACAATGAATTTAAGAAGTAAAATTTTAAATTAAAACAGGCTTTTCCAATAGACATGACAGAAACAGTTCTTCCATCTATCGTAATAGTCAAGCTGTATAATCAAGTGAAAATTTTATTTACTCAAATTTTCTAGAAGCAGGTAGAGGCATTATTCACAACTGTCATTTTATCAGGATTCTAATGCAGGATAAATCTTACGGAATCTTCTCAATATTCAACACAGAATTAAATTAGAAGTTGTAGTGGTAAGTGCATTTTATCACATTCTTATTCTTTAATATAATAATGGGGCTTGCATCATATAATATCTCTTTTGGTGACAGTTAAGTAGAATTTTCTCTTATATCTCAGTACACAGAATGCTCAACAAATGAGCACAAGATGAGTAAAAAGCAAAATGAAGCAAAGTATCAGTTTTTATGCCAGTAGGCAGCCCCAGATGCTTGCAGTCTCAAGTCTATGCTACCAGTTCTCAGATTTCTATGGCAGCAACTCAGAAAGCTCACAGAAAAGAAGGGGTTTAATTTGTTTTTACCTACACTGGTCATTTTCATCATACTTTTTGTGATTTGTGATGCTTCAGAAAGTTATTCTTCAATGAACAGTTGGTCACATAATTTAATAGAAATGTTACAGCCATATCTGAAACAACTGACTCATGTAAGTACCTTCTAGAAAACAGATACTATTCAAAGATAATGTACTATGACTGGACATTTTTCTGCTGCAAAAAATAGGTTTATAAATTCTGTTTATCTTCATTCCTTTTTTTTTTCATAATCAGTTGAGTGAAATTTAGTGTTGAATTTTCCAACAGCCCGAACTCTTCTAACATCAGATGCTTTGGAATAAAGCTCTTCATGTAATTTCTCAAGTATTTTGGGGTTGGGTGATTAGATCCACAACCAGAACATAATCCATTTTCAGCTGGTAGGATACTCAGATAAACAAAAATATGTTTCGGAACGAAAGACATTCAAAGGAATACGTATTACTGCATATTTTCAGTATGATTATGTAAAAAGATTCCACTTCAAAGCAAATTTCTCATTTGGATTACATGTACAAAAAGGTCAGGGCTATGTTTTCCGTAGGGACTTTTACTTTTATTATTTGGAAGTAAAGGGCCAGAAATTCTTGCCACTTAAAAGTTTCTGTAAAGATGAACGTATAAGTACATTTAATAATAAATATCTATGTTTGAAATATAGTTTTGCCACATTATACAGTAGCTACTTTTCCACTGTAAATCACTAGTTTTAGAATTTTCTTAATAAAATACAGTGTAAAGAAATATTAGAAGTATGTCAAGATAATGTACAAAATTGTTTTGAAGTTATTCTATAATCTTTTAATAAATAATAATAACATAATGCTCAATGTTTTAATAAATTGTCAACACTGAGGAAATCTTACCCATACCCTGCAATTAATGGTATGGCAGCCAAGAAAAACTCAGGTAAAAGTTTCAAGGTACTCTGAGTTTTCAAGTTTTCCTAAAATTTTTCATCTTTGTACTAAATTGTAATAATTTAAGGGTGTAAAGATTTTGGCTAGTCCTAAATATACAAGCAATTAATAAAAGCAAAATATTCTCACTCACGCAGAGGACCTATTCCTGACCACTGAAAGTGAAGAGGGACCTGAGGTATAGATCCAGGATTTCCCTTGCTCCCTCCTCCTCACTGGTCACTAAGCCTTTCCCAAAACTGAAGTGGCAAACACTGCAATTATAGTTGAACTCCATTTCCCTCCAATTCTGCCTTATGAGTGAGTGTGGACAAACAATAAAAAGACCAAATGGATCACAGCAGGACTGCCTTGATTTGAGAGGTAAAGACACACTTAATTTTAGTCCAGGGCCAAAGCTACTTCCTCAGGCTGTAAACATTCTAAGAATAAAAAGCATCTAATCCAGTGCAAAATATAAACCTAGAGAAGAAATGGCTACAAATTTTTTAATGAGGAAGAAATCAAAGGTTCCCTGAAACCCTTCAGTTTGGACCAAGGTCATCTGATATTACAAGCCAGTGCAACTGCAAAGAGAAACCAGGAAAAGCTGAGTCATCAGAAGCAAACGTAACATTGCTGTCAGCACTTCTGGTGCCAGATTCAAAGGTGAGCCTACTTCCTGTGACCTGATACTCTTCCTTCCTTTTCTCACTAATTTAGGCTAGGTTACAGAAACCTGAGTGCCAACAAGTTGAGCAGCACACAGTAACACCACCACTTAGCAGTCTAAATTCCAGGTGCAGGTCATCTCTGGACATGTTTATGAAAACAACTTGGGGTACAGCTTAGGGGTGGAGGAATGCTTAACATGCTCAAGGATCTGGGTGCAACCCCTAGCACCTAAATAAAGTATTGAATATCTGTCAGAATTAAGTAATTACATCTCTAGTTTTTAGTAACAGAAGGCAAGATAGTTTCCTCCTCCACGTGCTCTGTCCTTTGTCAGCATGCAGTTTATTTGGATTAGATTTGCTAAAAGGGCCTTGACAAGAGTCAAATCCCAATGATTTCTGCATGACTAAAAAACTTACAGTATCAGAAAAAGTATAAAACAAAGGATTTTACACTTGTGAGTCATGACTTGTGGTCCAGTCTTGACTTCGAGACAGCTGACCTTGAGCAAGTTATTTAAATTCTGTTTCTTTATCTGCAAAATGGGAAGACCAATCCTCCCGAAGCTTCCCTTTCTACGCCTGTGAAAACAGTGCTTAAGCAGACAACTGTTACGATGAAAAGAAATGACACATTCATTATACATTTTAAAACACAAAACTCTGTTCTCAGACTAGCTTCCTCGTACTTCATTAGAAAACCCAAGTTTCAATTGATTTGAATGAACAATCAGCTATGTTAGTAGCAACACTAGATAAAGCTGGGGACAGTACCAATAGTACATAGGACAGAACTCAGCCAGTACTTCTTAGAAAACCAAATTATATATGAGAAATCATGCTAATACTTTATTGAGGAAAAAGAAACTCTGAAGTGACATAAAGAATCAGTAACTAACATTTTCCTGCAAAATCCCCACAGATTTCCAGGTATCTTATTCAAATTAAATCAACCTTTTCTCAATCACTAGGATTTTGTTTTGTTCTGTTCTGTTCTGTTTTATTTGTTTGGTAGTACTGGGAGTGAGAACCCAGCGCCTTCTCACTGAGCTACCCTTCTCAGCAGCCACCAACCTTTACTTTTTTTTTAAATTTTGAGGCAGGATCTCACTAAGTTGCCCAACCTGAGTTTGAACTTACAAACTTCCGGCTTCAGCTTTCCAGAGTACTAGGGTTATAGGTGTGCACAACCCTTGCCTGGCTGCATTTAATTTTCTAAATTATATCTGATACAATTATAGTAACTAAACAAAACAGAGGAAGCATCACTTTCAGCAATATTTTATTCACCATATATTATTCGGTTACATAAATAAGCCTTGTGAACTAGGGATTCACCTACTGTTACTGAAGATTTCTACTAGAAATCTTCAGTCCTTAAACTTCAATTCAGCAGAGGCTTTTACCAATTTTCTTTTCAGTTTCTTACCATCCTTGGACAACATAGGTATGACTGAAAAGATTACTGTGTGCAAAAACAAAAAATTCCTTCTTGGTCCCTGACATCCAGCCACAGACTAGAGAGGCTTCAAGTGAATATATTTCAAGATTAAATGTGGAAATAATTCTTGCACCTGAAGATGATAAAACAGCTCTATCAGACAGCTAACTTTTATTAACAGCTCTTGTAAAATGATGACCATGCCTGGCAACTGCTACATGGTACAGTGTCACGCTAAGAGAAGGATGCACATGATATCAGAATCTGAAGAAGTCTATGTTGAGTACTAAGAACAAAACTACTCCCCTTCAAAACATTCCCTGTGGGGTGTTGTACCAAGAAGAGGAAGAGGCAGTCGGATCAACTAAACATCTGCCAAGTATACAGCACCTAACTTCAGAGATATCACTTAATATATGTCCTCGATGATTTTTAATTATACATATATATATATATATATATATATATATATATATATATAAAGTTAATGCCAACCCACAATCAACAGAATATATTCTGAATTGTTATACTAACTAGTTGGGTGAGCTTACAACTCAGATCTTCTATTTCAGAAACCAAGTCCACATATGTGAGATAAATACCTAGCTCCAGGATTACAGGCTTCTGACAGGGAGGGATTTTTTCTGTGCAAGCTATAACTCAATTCCCAATCTTGATCTGTGTACCCAGGACCTAAATCTTTTTTAAACTTTCCTAACAGTGGCCAAGAAAGCACATGTAATTCACAGTCATGTACGATTTGAAATTTTATTACTTTGTAAAAATAGGATAAGTTTTAAGGACTCAAACAGCTCCCAAATTGTTTTAGGGGAGCAATCTATACCTGCCAGAATCTATCCATTGGAATTACTAAGTAACTTATCAATTAAAAAGGAGATCAAGACGAAAATTAAAGATTGTAGAAAATTTAGGAGAAAAAGGAAAGAGAATTAATCCTATATAATATTGCTTGCCTCCAAAAAAAGAAATATGCAAAGTGTTTTTATTCAAGCAGTTGGTTTTCTTCCCTAACTACTCCCCCTTACATATCTAAGGGCAATGAGTACATTCCCAACTCCTACTGCCAAGTTAAAATGAAAACGTTCTCAGTCTACAAATGATTGAGGTGGTTTTCTTTAATCAAATTAGAGCGGCCAAATGTTCCTTTCAAAGGTAACTGTCTACTCTGCAGCTGTATGCAAACTACCACATCAAATGTGAGGGAGAAAAATAGCGATAGAATTGTGTTCTTACAGTACAGGGCTAGCTGCAGAGATGAAGAAACAAAAGCATCAGTACAGCTAAGAATTACATTCACAGTGAGCTTCCAGAAATATGCTGACTTCACAAACTCTGAACAATGTACTGAAACTTCCAGTATATAATTAGCTATTTTGGGAAGGGGAGAATGTGGGGGAAATTCCCCCTTAAAAACAGCTAAGCAGCAATAGATACCTTGAGTCATTTACCCTAGCGACCAAAGCCTCAATGAGAAACATTAAAAGACTGGCTGAGACTTCACAGAAAAAAAAAATATCATAGACCGTGCTTTTTCACTTCCTGTCTCCATCAAAAACACACCACAGTGAGTAAACTTGAGTATCCAGTGAGACTGAATGAAGTCCGTAATAATTCGTTTGCATATAGAATTTATTCTTTGAGTTCATCAGACATGGGAAATTCCTGTGAAGAATTAATTTACAGTAGATTTACTTTTGCAGTTTGCTGTCTTTAAGAAAAATCAATTGGCTAACATTCCCAATATTATGTCCAACTGCATGCTACAGTTTATACCAGTTATTAGATTAAGGATGAAGGGGTATCAACTGGAGGAAGATTTAGAATGCAACAATGAATTTACATAGCCAGGTGACACAAGCATTGAATTAATGAGACAATATTCTTTCTACATTTTAGGCCCCCTTCCAGAAGATTGTACTGTCCCCAAAATTAAAGAATGTGGAATATATAGGGCAATATATCTCACATGATACCCGTATTTCTCCCAGGGAGCTGTTCTTAAACTTCTTTTGTTCCTGGTGAAATTTCCAGATCACCTGGTTCACACTCGTTCTGACACACCTAAATTTAAGAACCACTGCATAAAGAAAACTCCTTGCAGGTAATAATTTTCAAGCTACAGTCCTTCCGCTCTCATCAGAAAAGCAAACTGAATTGCAAAATGGCAAACTCATCAAAAACGTTTACCTTCAGTCTTTCTTGGGTACTACTGCAAGTAAAAGATAAACCCATAATTACAGAAGGAAAATTTTTTAAAAAGCAAGGAGAGTTAAGGAAATTTTTTAAATGAATGAAACCTTAAGTTGACAGAGGAAGTCACCAGAGACAGTGGTCTTCAACATGGAGGACATATAACCAGATGCACTCTGAATTGCCTTCTATTTATTGCTATTTTTAATCTCTTCCTTTTGAAATCATTAGACAACTATACATCCATGTACTTCTAAGTTGGTAACTATCTTGCTCAAATACTTTTAGTAGAAGGAAAGCCAGTGCCCTAGAACAAGCTGTGAGGATGCTGTGGAGGAGGCAAGAGCTGGACACCAAGAACGAATCAGCAGTTGCAGTGGGAAAGAAGGTAGAAGTGAGCTCAAACAAGGAGGCAACTGAAGGTCTGATACAGGATAATCTGGTTACCATCCCCCAGTCATCCCCATACCTAGGAGCCTGGAGTTAAAACCTTTCTCATTACAGCATCTGGAGATCCTTTCACACCCGGACAGCAGGTCTTTCCTAGTAAAGCCTACAAAGTATATTCCTACTCCAACTTGCCTATATTAAACAAACCTCCCAGAAAGCTTATGCAGAAATAACAGCTACCAAAGAGAAAAGGTTCCTTTAATAATGATAGTAGCGTTTATAAAACAAATGGACATACAGGGTGAGAAGGGAGCAAAAGGATCAAGACTACTCATCTACCATAAACAACTAGAAACTGAACACATGAAACAACTGTTTTCAGATATTAGACTACAGGCAGTGAAAAACTGCAATCCCTGAGAGAGAAAAAAACAAGTTAGCTGAGCCCTAGATTGCCCCTGCTTTTTGTTTTCAGGCAACCTCCAGATCACAGGTGCAGGGAGGTGGGACTCAAACAGAGGTCTCTACTCTCAAAGGGTTGAGAAGATGAAGATCAGAACTGAAAGGATGAGAAAGCTGAGGTGGTTAAAAATTTCGAGACAGAATACTAGAGTGAATAAAAAAGCTACTCAGAATAAAAACTTAGGAAATCTACATGGAAACTACTGAAATCTTGACCTAATATCAAAATGCATGCAGAACTATGTGACACCAAGGAAAGAACAGTTTCTGAGGAAAGATCACAAAGAAGTTGTAAGCTGAATGATGCTTAGCTCTCACAAGGGGGAGCAAATTTTCAGCTTCCTACCAGCCAAGGAAGACAGAAAACAAAAGAGTAATGTCTTATTACTGAAGCTAAGTTACTCTTAAAGTAAAGCTATACTGTGTTCCTCTCCAATAATAGTTCACTAAGCCATGGCAGGCTTAAACTGAAGGATAGCTTTACTGCTATTAGAACAAAATCTAACATTCTTTAAAAAGGAACAAAACAAAGCCCAGCAGTTATCAATGTAATATTCATAATATCTGGTATTCAATTTAAAAATTATTAGAACATATAGATCCACAGAGGTAAATGTGCCCATAACCAGGAGAAAAATCAGTCAACAGAAGTAGACACAGAAATGACAGACCTTATGGAATGGTAGAGAAAGACACTGAAGCAATTATTATAAAATAAGTATGCTCAAAGACTTAAAGGAAAGTATATGCAAAATGAGGGAAGAGAATTATATGAAAAGAAAGAGAACAGGTATCAAGGCAGACTATACGCTGAACAAAATTTAAAAAGGACTAAAATCATCCACGAGTCATTCTCTGATTACAATAGAATTTAAATAGAAAAGTATTTGAAAAATTCTCTACATGTTTAGAAATTTAAAAATCCATAGGTCAATAGCTGGGTGTGGTGGCACATGCCTGTAATCCCATCACTCAGGAGGCTAAGGCAGGAGAATCATTGCAAGTTTGAGATCAGCCTGGGCTATAAAGTGAGCTCAAGGTCAGCCTAAACTGTATAGCAAGACCTTGTCTCAAAAAGACCAACAAACAAACAAACAAACAAATCAAATCCATAGGTTAAAAACGAAATGAGTCTTAAAAGGATTAAAATATTTTGCATTGAAAAAGAATAGAATCACAATGTATCAAAATTTGTAAGTAAATAAAACAACTCAAATGTTTTTATCAAAATATTTAGAGCCGGGCCTGGTGGCACATGCCTGTAATCCCAGCACTTGGGAGGCTGAGGCAGGCGGATTGTTGGAAGTTTGAGACCAGCCTGAGCTACAAAGTGAGCTCAAGGCCAGCCTGAACTACATAGCGAGACCCTGTCTCAAAAAGACAAAAAAAAAAAAATAATAATAAAATAAAATAAATAAATAAATACATAAAATAAAATATTTAAACTTCTATTTTAAGAAGTTAAAGATAAAATTGAATTCAACCCAGTCAGTAGGACAAAGAAAGAAAGAATATCAATTTGAACAAACAAAAGAGGAAATTAATAAAACAAAAACTGGTTTAACAGTAATAAAATCGACAAAATTCTATCTATATTATCAATAAGAAGAAACATACAAATTACCAATATTAGGAATTAAAGAGGGAACTATAGACATTTAAAAGATAAAACAAAAAAGAATTTATACTAGTAAACCTGGAAAAGCTAGGTAAAACACAAAAAGCTCTTGAGAAATAAAAATTATAAAATAGGGGTCATTTTACAGGGACCTAAATCCATTAAAGAAATACCATTTGTAGTTAAAAAATCTCACAAAGAAAACGCTAAACCCAGATAACTTCATTGGTAAATTCTATCTAACATGTAAGAAAGAACCTTACACAAATCTTTCATAAAATGAAGGTCATGGAACATCTTTCACTTATGAGTACAGAATTACCTCAAAACAAAAATTCAATACATTATGAAAAAGGAAAATTGTAGACCACTATCATTCCTGAATGTAGATGCAAAAATCCTGAGCAAAATCTTAGTAATATATAAAAAGGTATACCTGACCAAGTGGTGTTTATCTCCAGAATATGTTTGGTTGACCTTTCAAAATTCAGTCAATATAATTCACAGCACATTAACAGAATAAAAGAAAAATCAGGAATAAATTCAATAATGCAGCAAAAAACTGACAAAGTAGCCACTATCCAATCATAATTAACGCTCAGCACACAAGGATATGAGGGAACTTGTTGAACCTACTCAAGGACATCTAGGAAAACCTAAAACTAGCATCATACTTAATGTCAAAAGATGAACTATTATCAGAAACAGACAAAAATATTAGCTCTTAGCACATTTAACACTGTATTGAGGTTCTGGCTAGTGTAGAAGATCTAGCGCAGAAAAGCAAGACAAGTAAACAAAAATAAGTATATTGAGGAAAGAGAAATATCTATTTGCAAACGATGTGGCCATGGATATAAAAATACTAAGGAATGTAAAAAGTTATCAGACTGATAAATTTTTCTGATCACAATATATATAAAATCAATATAAAAAAGGTTGAATGTCTATATACTTACAATGAAGACTCTGAAATTGAAAAAGCAGTGCCATTTACAACAGCATTGAAACTGGGTGTGGTGGCACACGCCTATAATCCCAGCACTCAGGAGACTGAGGCAAGAAGATCGTTTGGAGTTCAGACCAGCCTGGGCTACAAAGTGAGCTCAAGGCCAGCCTGAACTGCACACTGAGAACTGTCTCAGAAAGACAAGAAAGAAAGAAAAAAAAAAAAGCACTGAAAAACATTAAATGCATAGGGATAACAACAAAATACAAACAAGACTTTCACACTAAAAGTTACACAACAAAGATAAATTTAAGACCTAAATAAATGTAGAGATATACCACATTCATGATCAGAATTCTCAATAATGTTAATATTAATGTCCCCTCTCCAATTAACAGATTAAAGGCTAACCCAATCAAAATCTCAGGAGATGTAGAATTAACAAATTGATTCTCAAATTATACAAAAATGCAAAGGAACAAGAAAATCCAAAACAATTTTGAAAAAGAATGAAGTTGAAAAACTTAAGAGTACACCTGATTTCAAGACCTACTATAAAAACTATGTTAATCAAAACATGATGGTACATACCTGTAATCCCATCACTTGAGAGGCTGAGGCAGGAGGATCACTGCAAGTTTGAGGCAAGCATGGGCTACAAAGTGAGTTCAAGGCCATCCTGAACCTTAAAGTGAAACCCTGCCTCAAAATAAATAAATAAATAAAAAATAAAACACAGGATTGGCATAAAGATAAACAAATCAGAAGACTTCCAGAAAGATAGTGGAACAGTAAGCAGCAGAGTAAACAGTCTTTCTGAGAGAAACAGTTCAGATGCTGTAATACAACATCATGGAGAAGACAAGAAGGAAGAAGTGGGTCCCCTGGACCCAGGAAGAATCTAAAATATGAATTGAAGCCCACAGAGAGAATAAAAAGAAGAATTTAAACAAAGAAGAAGGTGGTGGCTGGCGAAGCCTTAGCCTGGAGCCGGATTCACCCTGCCACAAGAGCTGTTGAGCCTGGGGACGCATGGTCCTGGTCACAGTCGCAGCTGACCCCAGAGGTCTCAGCAGAGAGGCGCCAACAGTGGAAGAGTGGCGGATGTGGACATCTGCATTGGCTGGTGATGAGTGCAGTGGACTTGATCCCCCCATAGGACAGAGCAATTGCCTGGGAGCCATTTTGAAGTTGGGCAGGATAAGCCTGGGGCCAGGACTGCTGCCGGCTTCTCCTGGTAGCCTCCAGGAGGTGGGCAGACCCACGGAAGTTGTTTGGACCAAGTTCTGCTGCCATGCGTGTTCCAGACATTGCAAAGGTTCCTAATCAGCTTAGATCCACAGGCCCTGGCCAGTTTTGGTCCCAGGCAAATGCCAGGGGCCCTTGTGGGCCAGTACCCAGATCAGTGCAGAGGCACAGGAGCCCACTGTTGGATGCCCACAGCCAGCACTGGCCAGAAAAGCTGAACAGTCTCACTTTGGAGAAGTTGTGGTCAGTGCGAGAGGTGCCTGGGACCACACTACCCACGTGTGTGGAAGAAATCAGGAATATGCCAAGACGAAGAGGGAGAGGGCAATCTCTGGCATCCAACCCAAGCAGCACAAGTCCAGGAGAGGTAAACACAGAGGAGATTGAGAGTCGCACACCTGAAATGACTGAAGTGATGTCAACTGAAGTAAAGAAACAACTTCATGAAGCTATAAGAGAAATCAGAACAAAAATTCTATCCCAGGTAAAAGAAGAAATGAAAAATGAAATAAAAAGATTACTAAGCATCTCTAAAGAAGACACAGATAAAAAAATAGAAGAGCATAGGAAAATGAGGGAAACCACGAATGAACAATATAAGAGATTTAGAATGCATGAAACAGATTCAAAGAGATATCCAGGAAATTAAAAACTCCACTGAAAGCTAGCAAAACTTGAAAGAAAGTGAAGATGGACTTTCAAACCTTGATGACAGGTTTGCAGCTTGTGATCGCGAAAGGAAAGCTCTCTTAAAAATAACAAGGACACAGGAAGTAACAATTCAATGGCTGCAAGACAATTCAAAGAAACATAATTTAAGAATTAAAAATGTGAGTGAAAAAGCAGAGTTCAAGACAAATGACATCAGGGACCCTATTTACAGAAATAACTTCTGAAAACTTCCCAAGCATGGAAAAAGAAAGTGACATTCAAATAAGTGAGGTATACAGAATTCCAGGTAGCCATAACCAAAACAAATCTATACCCAGACATAAATAATCAAGATCCCAGAAATTCCACACAAGAACAGAATATTAAAAGCTGTTAGGGAAAAGAAACAGATCACCTATAAAGGAAAACTCATCAGAATCACGGCAGACTTCTCATCACAAACCAAGTCAAGAAGAGTCTGGAGTGAAGTATTACAAGTCCTGAAAGAAAACAACTTCCAATCCAGACTGTTGTACCCTGCAAAACTTTCTTTCAAAATTAATGGAGAAACAAGATACTTCCATGACAAAGAACAACTCAAGGAATTCATGACCACCAAACCAACCCTACAAAGCACACTAAAGGACATTCTAGAGATAAAAAGGACCATGGTCTTAGGAACAACCACAGAGGGGGACCATCAAGTGGGGCCAGTCGACTGAATGGGGAGGAAAAATAGGGAGCCAATGGCAGGAAAATAGCATGGCAGAGACAAT
>RJWT010017793.1:0-19179 GCA_004365215.1 Cuniculus paca | reverse complement strand
GTATAAAACCAGATAAAAGAGAATAGCATTACAGGTCTTCAAGTCGGACAACAAGAAACCAGCAATGGCTACCGTAGTGTCTCATTTTTCAAAAGAGCTGTTCCTATCTTCTCGCTTATTGCTTTCAAATAGTAGGAAAGGGACTTAAACCAATCAAATCAAAGAATAAAAGCACCATTGGATTTCAGAACCATTTCTCCATATTTATCGGGAATTTTGTATCTTATTGAGTCTTTCAGTTTCTTACACTAGGGAGGCAATGCGGTGTTTACACATGTGGGTTTGGTTTATTTCACTTATGAGTATGGTTGCCAAATTCTTTTCTAGTCTCTCAGGATGCAGAACTAGAGGACAGGATGCTACAGAACTCAAGGGGCAAGAGAAAAGTTAGGATCTTACAGGAGGAGGGAATTGCTGTTGACAAATGAGAATGAACATACCGTGTAAAAGAATAGGGATCCAAGAAATAGTCCAGAAGGCTCACTAATTGAAATATTTTTGCCTTTCAAAACTTGTGATGAATATATGGAATCCCCAGTGAAGCCTGTTTGGATTAGAGCAGTGCTTCCTGAACATAGCGCCACTCAGAGACTGAACCACATGCGGCAGCTTCTATAAGGTCACAGAAGTGAGGCAGGCACTGCAACGCCCTGGCTCTGGAAGCCAAGAGATCCCCATCCTGGCTTTCTCACACAACAGGAATGACAGCAATGTTGCTACAGGCCTGGCATGCGAATGGGTCTTCCATTTCCTCCCCAGTCTTTGAGAACAGACAGCTAACCACCAGCAGGAACAATCAGACAAGCTCCCAGATGCCCTAGTGCCTCAAGTCCACAGGAGTCTGACATAGACTATCAATGACCTGGGACATCTCCCCTTTTGGTGAGCTCACCTCCACTTCGATGGAGGAAAAACACACACGAACACCTGTGTTTCTATACTCACACCATGTCTACCCACACTACCTCTTCTGCTCACAGGAGAAAGGCAAGGGATTTATATGTGGTGCTCAGTGGGCCTGGAAGGTGGGGGACAACTTGGGACTATGCACAGGAGCACATTTCCAGTTGCACTCCTGCGTTGTCACCTCATTTGTCATGAACAAGAACTAAAGCATAAAGTAATAAGAACTCTTTTCACAAATACATCAAAATGCATCAGGGAAATAAATGTTCTTTCCAAAGAGTTATCATGAATAATTTCAAATTTAATGCAAAATGCTGGCTCTGCCACTTTTTATTTTTGAATTACATTTTGGAAGCAACACTTGGAGCTGTTCTAGAAGCACACAAGAATGTGTGACGTTATAATTGCCCCTCATTTGTTATACTCAGTTTTGATGACTTCAACCATTTTCAACATTGAATTTGTCTGCAGAGTATGACTGGTCACCAAAGAAATAGTCAATGAATGAGAAGCAGCTTTGAATGAAATTGGAAAAATGGGATTCAACTTCATTTTAAGAACTGTTAAACTAATTCGGTTTCTCTTGGGGACTGATTCTAAAAGGAAAAGTACTAATTTTAAAAGACTATATTTTGGGGAGAAAGAATTCTTACTTTAACATTTATTTCATCAAGCTATAATTCATATAACATAAAATGCCCTAAAAGCATAAAATTCAGTAGTTGTTTTGTATATTCACAGAGCTGCACAACTATAACCACTATCTATTTTCGGAGCCATTTCATCACCCTAAAAGGAAATTCCTGACCATGAGCAGTCATTCCTCTTTGTCTCCTCCCCCAATTCCTGTCTGTATGGTTTTGCCTTCTCCAGATATTTCAGACAAATGGAGTAAGAAAAATGAGAGAATTTTTTATCTTAAAGTCATCATCTTCAGTGAAGGATGTCAATAACTGTTTTTTTTTAATAACAAGAAACATAGAAATGTAAGTAATATAGCACTTCACAGAAATTATTAGATGTGTATAATATTTAAAGATAATTATCAGGTAATCCGTGCAAAATATTTACTGAGAAGATTTTATTCCAAAGGGGGAAATAAAACTGCTTAAGAGCTTTTTTTCAGTGTCAAAGCATGTTGTTGGCAGGATGAAAAGGATCCCTGACTCCCAGATTGCAATGCAGTATATAGATGTACCGTGTTCCCTTAACACAGCTGAGAGCCTGCGACCCATGAGGATTTGTTGACAATTATTTTTTCATATTATCTCCCTAGTGGTGACATTTACAAGACAGTTGGCCAAGAGGGAGAACAGAGTTGGGAACACAATGTTCGAAAAATAAAAATATTGTGACTAACTAATATTTTAATGGAATGATCACATCACAGGCTCACAGTCCCATTCTAAGAAAAATAAAAAAACCTTTAATTTCAAAAAAGTAGAAGAAAAATTTTAAACATAACTCAATATTATTTTTAATAATAATTAGATTGAACTGCTGCCTATATGTTACAGTAAAATGTCAAGGATTTGAAATAAAAAATAGAACCAAATTTAATTCTTCTCTCCCTCTCTCTCAAATCCTCCTCCCTGCCTTTTCTCCTTCCTCTCACAGCTGAGTACATCTACAGACTCTGACATCTGGTCAGGAACAACTGGACATGGCCCTTGGTCTCTTGGCATCTTCAATATTGCAAGGAAGACAAATTAAACTGATTGGAAGACTGGAGTGTACAATTAAGTCACACTATGGGGAAATTTATTTTTCACACAAATGACCACAACTCATTTTAAGTGATTAGTAAGATTATCAATTTCCGGACTGTTCATGAAACATATCCTATTTCTTACCTGAGATGGCATTGAATGACTGCCAACCACATCTAAAAATGTTTGCGTAGATATAAGCAAGACAAGTACTACTGGCATGACTGCTAGTTTTGCTTAACAAAAATTTTGAGTTTTTGAATCTTCATTCATGTAACAGCCACACTGATTCTTTCTTTGCCCTAAGCAGAAGTATTTAAATTCCACTAACTTTCTTTAAATTTGGAATACTTAACGTATAATTTTTATTCTACAATTTTTCAAGTCAAAAACTCTTTGGTAGGATGAGGTGCCAAAATACACTGTATAACCCCTGTGTGCATTTGCTAGAGGTGTCCTAGAAAAGAACCACAGTTGGGTGGCAACAGAAATTTACTGTCATAATTCTGGAGAGCCAAAGTCAAGGTGTCAGCGGGGCCATGTTTCCTCTGTAACCGGTAGAGGAAGGATTTTCTTTCCTTGCCTCCTCCTGATTCTGGTGATTCCTGACCCTGTTCAGTGCCCTTCAGCTTAGAGAGGCATCTTTCCATCCCCAGTTTCACGAGACCATCTTCCTTCTCCACAAGCTAGTCACTGTATGCAAGTTTCCCCTTTTTATTAGGACATTTCTAGCTGTAAGGCCCAACTCAATGACCAGATTTTCAATTGATTACCTCTGGGTAAGGGCCTTATTTCCAAATAAGGTCACATTCTACAGGACTAGAAATTAAAATTTCAACCAACTATTCAACCCACAACAGCCCCAAGCAGAAAGACACATTTTTATGAAAATTTGGGGAAACAATGTAACTATTTTTTAACTACTCCAATCTGTAAATTGCTTTTTTTACAGAAAATTTTAAAGTCAGTGCACAGATTAGAAGAAGCTACGGATTATCTCTCCACAACATTATTTTCTTCCATTGTTCATGAAGAAGAGTCCTGGTGAAATTTAAAAAGAAACTTTGAGGGCTGGGGGTTTAGCTGAGCAGTTCAAGAGCTTGCTTGGTAAGCACGAGGTCGTGAGTTCAATCCCTGGTACAAAAAAAACACAGAAATTTTGAGCCCTTTTTTTTAATAAGTGGAGATTTCCATCACTTTGAAACCAATTTGACAATGGAAAATTCATCAAGGAAACTTGGCATATGATGAAATGAGATTTGTGTTCTTATCATGACCAAAGGAGTGCCCAATGCTTTTCTATCCAAGTGACTTCAGCACCTAGATAAGATGAGAAAGGTACAATAAAACTCTGGGAATTGGGAGGTCAACTGGGAGGAAGAATAATAGTAAATAGTTGAGTTCAACAAATATTTATTAAGTGCAGTCATGTGCAGATACTGTGCTAGGCAGTGTAGCATCCAGTGTTGAACGTAACATATGGTCCTGCCTTTCCTCTAAGAGAAAAAATAAGATGAACATAAAAACAACACAGGACATACAAATGAAGGAGGATAGATTGATTCCAGTGGATGAAATGAAAAATAAAACTGGAAATAGAAGTACACTGTACTTCTAACATTTGAAGATGGTATACTGGTCATTGAAATATCTGTAGTAAGTATTCTGTGCTAGTTTTAAGTACTGAAATAATATTTTGTGGTAGGATATGGTAACTAAGATTTTTAAACTAAAATCTACTCTTTCATGTCTTGAGATATTCCCAGTGATGATGGGTGGCATTAAAATTTTGAAATGGACAAAGATGCACTCATTTGAAAGCATTTAATTTACCCATCAGCGTCAAGATGATCAAGAAAAGACAGCAGGCCAAGTGAATGGTTTGGAGAATGGCTAGTTCAAGAGCCAATGTGAAACTATGGCAGTATTTAAATTTATACAAGTACATATGAACATGATGAACTAAGAAAATGACAACAGAACATACTGTAAAACAGAAACAAGAGGGCCAGGGATTTAGCTCAGCAGCACAAGCGCCTGCCTGGCAAGCACCAGGTCACAAGTTCGATTCCCGGTACCAAAAAAAAAAACAAAAAAACAGAAACAAGAGCATCCTATCAATTGAATCACCTTCTAAAACACACAGGAATATACTCTCATTGGTACAAATGTTGTTCTTAACTGTGTCTTTAAAGTTATCCAATGAGAAGTGAATTTACATCTAGTATTCAAAGTTAGCCGCTAACCATAGCCTCGGCCCTTCCCCATTAATGCAGGTTCAGAAAGAGGTTTATAAATGTGACTCAACATTAGAACAATTAGAGTTTATTGCCAAAGATTTTAATTTTTAAAAGCTCAGATACATACTTTTAAATGTGATCGTTATTCTCTTCATTCTTATTTGCTGTTAGATAAGATTTTATTTTAATAATCAATACCTGCCAATGTTTCGATGACGGTAAGGGAGACCTGGCTGAAGGGTAGGGTGAGACCTAATTGGAGCCATCACGAGGGAAAGTGGTAGGAGAGGAAAATCTTTGCTGTGCCTTCTTAGGTTTGGTGGCTGAGAATTAAAATGACAAAAGCAAAATAACAGGAGAAAGGCATATAGATTTTATGGAACAAGTGTAAGTGTACCTGAGTGCCTTTCTAGGAAAGGTGAAGACCCAAAGTTATCTTTCAACTGACACAAAAATCGCACAAATTTGTGGGGTACAATGTGATAGTTTGGTACAGGTATGCAATGTGCAGTTATATTCCTTTTCAACAGAAGAAAAATAAATGTGTGGAAAAGTGACAAGACAAAGGAAAAGGAGTTTAAACTTCTTTTTTTTTTTTTGCAGCACCAGGGATTGAACTCATGACCTTGCACTTTCCAGGCAGGCACTTAGGCCACTGAACTAGATCCCCAGCCCTAAGATTTTAAACTTCTCAAGGCAGTAGATTGTGGGAAAGTGAGTAGGAAATACACAGGGAAACCATTAGGACGTAAGGGCTAGGTTAGGAGGTTTGTTTGAGCAGGTTCGTTTCAGCCTTGTCTCTCAGCCTCCGTGATGAGAATGATGTTTTCTTCCTGGTATGGGGAGGGCCCCTCTCTCACGGTAAATGCCATGACCTGCTTCTAGGCAGAAGCGGGAGGGCAGAGAGCTCCTCCTGCACCTGCTGCTTCTCCAGCGCCTTCAGCTCAGCAGAATCAATATGCGAAGTGCTGTAAGTTGGAGCAGCAAGTCCTGAATCCCTCAAAGCCATGAGAGGACTCTGAGCAGCAGAGAATCTTAAGGGAGGATACCACGAGGACAGACTGGAGAGCCACGAAACATGAGATGGAGACACCAAATGGTGCAGCTCCCTCACAACTAGGAATGCCCTAAATATTGATGAGCTGAACCTCAACCAGTAATGCACTGGATATGGATGCTCAAAAAATGGACTGGACTCTCTGACAAAGAAAGATGGTGCAGGAGGGCACATCAACACCACCAGGGACCTCGGTGTAGCCCGTGTATACTTCTCCCCAGCTACCCAAAGCCCCAAATGAGAATCTTGCTTTTGGATATTTTAAATTCTTGATTGAACTCTTAAAATTTTACTTGTGTGTACTACTAGCTCCTCAAAGAGCTACCCCGTCATTTCCACTCATGGCCCTGACACCCTGTTCTTGTATTTCCACCCCCACTGTGACAGCCCCATCCCCAACAGCACCGAGGTGAAAATCCCACTTTCCTCTGTCGTGTCACAGAGTACTCACCTAGTCCTGTATAATCTACTTACAAGAGTCTCCAGACATGCCCCTCCTTCCCATCCCCATCGACAATCAAGACCCATTTTTTTCTTGCCGGAACACCTCAATCAATCTAGATGCACATCCCTCTGAATCTTCCTCCTCTCAATAACCTATTTTCCATCCTGAAACCCAGAAGACTTTTCTAAAATGCAAAAATGATCACGTCACACCCCTGCTTTAAATCACTGGGTACATCCTGGTTATCTTTCAGATGAAAGAAAAATTCTCTAACTTGAGTTAGGAGACCATTCATGACCCAGCCTTGCCTATCCCTGGCGCATCCGTTCTTGCCATGATCTTGTGCCTGCTCATCCCCTGTTCTCTTACAGCCACTGTCTCACCCAGAATGGCCCCCTCTGTGTTCACTGTGATAGTTTCCTGTTGCTACTGTGACAGATTTTTACAGATGTACTGGGTGAGACAACACTAATTTGTGTTTTTACAATCTGGAGGCCAGAAATAGGAAATCAGCTTCACTGGCCTAATACCAAGGTGTCGGCAGGACTGTTTCCTCTTCTTTGAAGAGGAGCCCATTCCCTTGCCTTTGAAGCTGCCGTAGGCTGTAGCCCCTTTCTTGTGCATTACTCTGACTTCTTGCTTTCTGTATCGTCTCTCTGTCATCAAATCTCCCGCTGCCTCCCTTTTATAAGGAAATTTACAATTACATGGAGATCCTGTCCAGAAAATTCAGAACAGTATCTTGTGAGCTTTAATTAAATCACATCTGCAAAATCCCTTTTCCATATAAGGTAATTTTACAGGTTCTGATGATTGGGACTCAGATATCTTTGGTAGCAATTATTCATCCTACCACATCTACCTTTTTCTACCTCAGTCCTTTCTCATCCAACCTAAACTTCTCCTCGCCTCTCGAAAACTTCTTTCCATACGGTTCTCTCTACTCCTCCCCTTACTACCCCACAGGGAATCTCACTAAGACAACCAACTGTCTGTGTTTTTCTGGGTCTAAGGGGGTTCCCAGAATACAGGACTTTCAGCTTTAAACTAGACAGTTTCCAGGCAAATGGGATGAGTTCGTTACCCTAAATCTTCAACTTCCTTTCCAAGTTGCCCTCTGTAGCATTTATCACTTGGAATAGTAGTTGAAAATTCTCAGTTCTCTTGTTTTTCTCCTCTGCTGGGCTTTGGGCAGGAATGTGATCCTTTTGCCTCTACAATGTTTCTGCCTCAATTTCTGGCATGTGGCAGATGCTTCATAAGAGCGTGGATGTCAGTGGTGTTTGGGGCGTGGCCCTGAGATGGCAGACAACATAGGCAAAGTGGAAATTTTCCATCCTGCAACCAGAATGAAAACAAAATAAAGCAGAACATTAAACACTAGCATGGTGTGCTCTGTTCTCTTGGGTACTTTTTCCTTTCCTTTCCTTTTCTTTTCTTTGTTGTTTTGTTTTGTTTTGTTTTGTTTTGTTTTGTTTTCTCATCTGCACTTTCAAACTTGAGTTAAACTAGACCCTGTCTTTGCAGGAACCCAAATAGTCACAGTTCTTCATAGAACACACTCTCTCCAAACAAACAGAGGCTCTGTTGTTTACCGCTGATTGCTCCACCACCTCTTGCCTGTGTCTTGAGCACTCCCTGCCATAAACAGAGCAGGTTGAGACTAGATGCTGAGCTAGGTATGGGAAGGCATCTAACATTTATTTATTCCCTTAAACTCTGATAAAATTGAGCTATTCTTGGAATTTGCCTTCTGAAGGGCATGGCAGCAGGAGCACAGACCTGTGACTCATCTTGGTGTCACTTCTTCCTGGTACTCTCCAGTCAACTTTGTTTACCTCTGTGAAAGTATCCCGGGGCAAAGGTGCTCTGAAACCTGGTCAGAGTTAACAGAAAAGTAACTGAGGTAAACATCAAAAAGCAGGATTCAGACACAGGAGTCATTTGGCCAGAGTCTCTGGTTCTCAGGCCCAGCTCTGAGCAAAACCATTTCTTCTGCTGAGCAGTGAGTGCACTGATCCCTGAAGCCAGGGTTGCTGGTAATGCTTGTGAAGAGCTGTTTGAATGAAACCTTGGAAAAAGTCAGGGAGTGCCAGGCAAGGAATGAAGGTTGCATCTTCTATTATCTATATGGAAAAGAGAGAAAGAAACTAGAAAATCAAAACCTGTGTTACACGTATGCAAAAACAAAAGCTAAACAAGAAGGTGAGATAGTCTTAATGAATGAGAAAATGAAGGTTTACCTGAAGATCAACTGTATTTTACCAATACAGACATTTCTTGTTTAAGGACCAAATTTCGTTCTTGCAACTAGGTCATTAAGTGAATTGGTGGCTAAATGCCAAATTGTATATAGTATATACACTACAATATTCAGAACAAAGAAATGGTCAAAGGAAACTCCAACTTGATAACTTTGCTTTTATTTACATAACTCTTGCATGATGTGTAATAGAACATAAAACTACAATACTGTACTGTGTAGTACAATCTGCAAAAATTACAGTACTATATAAATAAGATGTAATGAAGAAAAAAGACATTGAAGCTCTATAAACAAGATGTACAGAACTGTACAAGAAAAATAAAAGGTCATGTGTCCACAGTGTAGTATGTGTTGTGACCAGCCGCAGCTCTAGATGTTCCCCAGGGGGAAGGATGGGAGAGGATGACAAAATAAAGAGGAGACAAAAGCTGGGATCAGGTGGAGCCCTTACTCTCTTGATGGGAGAGAAGGAACTGCTCAACCACTATAGCACATTTATTTATATACTCCATACACTCCAAAGAAGAATGTCAATTTCAACTCCCCTGCCTAGCAACTTGTTTGCCTGGCTGGCCTGGGCCCCTTGCCTCCTTGGAGCTGGAACAGCTTGTTTACCTGGCTTGTTTGGGGCTCTCCATGTTTTCAGGACTGGTCTTGCTTTAGCCCCACACATGCAATCAATCTCCAGCTTCAGTGGCTCCCTACGTATATGTGCCATTAAGTCTGAACTGCGGTTCATAAGTTTGAACTGCTCAAACTTGTGCACAACTTGGTGGTGAGTCCAACAAGTCATTAAGCAGATAGGGCCTTAAACAGGGGACACCTGTGTATATCTACATCCATAGTGATGTGATGTGCCTTTCATATGGAAGTGAACCACATCAATCGAAGGAAAAATTCAGCAAAAATGCATTCACAAGGAAATGTTTGGGAGTTCCTGAAATTATAACATCCTAGATAAAAGCAGATTTATTTTAATTTGGAAAAATATATTAAACTTCATCTAAGGTTTATAAATCTTCTTGTTTGTTATGGTAAGAAGCTTTTAATGATTCTTCTGAAGACATTCACATATCTCTGAGTGAATGAATCTGAAATCTTTCTAATGAGGGTAACTCAGGGGTTGTGTGATGAGTGACTGTTTTACCCAGATGCAGCCCCCCCAAAGCCTGGGTACCCCACTTTTTAAGCTCACATCATCATTGTTTTGCAGGTGAGTCATCACAGTTACAATTTCACCTCCAAACTCATCAGAGTCATCTATCAAAGTGCTACTAATTGTTTTTACAGCTTAATGAGTTACAAGGCAGAATTTTAAAACGGTTATAAAGGGCAACCTTGATTTCAGGAGGTTTTAGTGTTCCTCAGATATCCATATCCTGAAAAGAAGAGGAAATGTCCCTTCTTTCCTTTCATAGAGTCTGGCTCTGTGGTAGTCCTGTTCCATCAGATTAAAAATTAAAAATGAGATTAGTGAAGCCGGTTTAAGTAAATGAAGTCTTTTATCTAACCATGAAAAAATTAGAAGACCCATCGAAGGCCCTGTTAAATGTTAACTCCTGCCAGGAATTGAGGCTGAGGGTTCACCAGCAGAGCAGGAAGTTGCATTTCCTGAATCTGTAGTCACATTGTCTCTTTTGTGTTTGTAGAATACCAAGTGGCCTTAATAATGCAACACCACTTTGAAAAAACACAAAGAATTCCTTTTCTTTTTGGTCTTCATAATGTGTCCTGTGTTTTATTTTTTGCCTTTCTGACCCTCTAAGGAACTATTTTACTTCTCTGAGTCTCCAGTAGGGATTTAGGACTCTAGAATCGAAGCCACTGTGATTCAAGCCACTGCCTCTCAGATGATATTTTAATTATGTGAATTAGTAAAATTTCCCAAATTTTGGTAACCAATTTAAAGTTGCCAACATTGTACTTTACCTGGTTCATTAAAAAAATGAGATGGAAAAAAGTTACCAGAATACCATCATTGGCATTTGGTTAGTGGGTACAGAGGTGCAATGAGATAGGAGAAATAGTTTCCAAAGTTCTTCAGCACAAACTGCAACAGTAAGCAGAAACACCAAAATAACACCCAGGATTCAGAGGCAGATTTATTTATGTTGACAGGCACTGATCGAGATCATTTCCAGAATATCAGGCCCTGATCTCTGGTGGTCTAGGGCTTATATGGGATAAGCAAGCAGGAAGTACAGAAGCAGATTGGCTTGTCAATTGGGGATTGGTTCATACAATGTGCATCATAGTGACTAGCTGTGCATCACAGTGACCAGCTGTTTCTAAGACACAGGAGCAACTGGAACTAGAACAGGAACTATTACCTGGGCAACTAAGAAACTGAAGTATACTGGCTGGGGGAGGGGTTTCTGTTACAGAATAACCATGGTTAACGACAATTAATTGTATATTTCAAAATAGCTAGCAGAGAAGACTTTGAATGTTCCCAACACAAAGGAAAGATAAACATGTGAGGTGATGGAGATGTCAACTGCCCTGATGTCATCCCCACACTCTGTGTATTCACCCCATAAATATGCATAATTACTATGTGTTGATTAAAAATAAAATAACAAGTTAAAAACATATTTGAATACCTTTTATTTTCTGAGAAACTGACTGATTTATTCTTTTTATCACAGGTGGGTAGAATTTTGCCCAAAATGAACACCAGTTAACAAACAGTAGTTCGAGAACCACTAATCTAATTCAGTTTCCTAACCATTAACTGAAGAAGTTAAGACTACAGTCACTTGCCCAAGATAAATAAATGTTAATCTACTTCACTGTAGTAACTATTGTATTATCTCTCTGTGTATCCCATGATATCAAGTTGTAAACTGCATGACATCAAGTTGTAACAGGAAGGTTTATTTTTTAAAAGGATTTTAGAAAACTACATGAATATAGTTATCTCAAAAATGAAAAAATATATTAAAATTATGTCTAGTTGAAGTATTTGAAGGCCAACTCCAACACTATGACTGACAGTAAGGTTATGGATACTTTTTCTTTTAAAAGTTCCTATAGTTTTCACTTATTATAACAATATTCATGTTTCTTTTTGTAGTTATAAGAATCTACCTTTTTAAGCCCAAAGAACACAAATAAGTCCAACATTATATTTTGTGTTACTGTGTTATGTCAATATACTCTTTATTTTTTTTTAAAGTAAGACAGATTTGTCCCTTCACATAGGTTGACATTTTCACCTTGGTTTCATCTTGGTTGACTGGTGTGATAAAAATCCACTATAATGTGAACTCACGGACCCACATGACCCTACTCTGAAAAAATAGACTATCACTGTGTTCCACCAACTTCTAGAAGCAACAACCTTTCATGGGAGAGAGGAACAGACCAGCATTCAGGTAAAATGCATGCTCCAGAAATTATAATGACATGAAAGGAGCTCAATAGCAGAAATTTAAGCAAATTACAATCTGGACTCAGGAAATGCTTCCACTGGGAAGTGAACCTCAATCTAGTAAATGTGTACTTTCTGTTTTTACAATGCAGTGTAGACACACTATTATAAAAGTATATGCAGTGAAGGGCCAGGGATTTAGCTCAGCAGCTTAAATGCCTGCCTGGTAAGTGCAAGGTCATGAATTCGATCCCTGGTACCGCCAAAAAAAAAAAAAGTATATGCAGTGGTCTGAGTTTTATTCTTTTTTTCTGAGTTTTATTCTTAAATATGAAAATCAGTCTAGCTTTGCTTGTGACTTAATGGGACCTTGGAAATCACACAGAAAGGTATATTGTTTCATATCTCACAATTAGATGTGTGGATTTTCAAGGAAAAAGTTGAGGAATTCACAGAGAAAAGAATGGAATTAACGTCAAATTCTTTTCTGGCTTTACCTGAAGTTAAACAGTAGACAGATGCCTAATTCTGCTGATAGACTCTTGGATCACTGAAATAAATAGTTTCCATAAGATTGATATGTTTTTCAATGTATTATTTATTTTTAATGTTATAATAAAATAAAAAGACAAATGTGGAACATTAAAATGGAGAAGAGTGCGATATTGTAACAGTCAAAATTATTTGAGTACAAGTTTTAAAAAAAAATCTAACCCTATTTGTGAACTACGGGGTGGGGGAGAACAAGCCTCTTCCCCAGGAACCAGCACCACTCATGGGCTGCCGCTGGAGTGGGGACAGCCAGACCCAAGCCTTTCCCTGAGTCAGCATCATTCGTGGACTGCAGTGGGGGAGAACAAGCCCCCTCATGGGAACCGGCACCATGTGTGGGTGCCCACCAGAGTGAGGAGAGTCAGACCCAAGTCTTTCCTTTGAATCAGTGCCATTGGCGGACTGTAGGGGGAGAGAACAACCTATGCCCCAGGAACTAGCCCCATGTGCAAGCTGCTGCCAAAGTGGAGACAGCCAGACCCAAGCCTTTCCCCATGAGTCAGCGCTACTTGTGTACTGCACAGGGAGAGAACAAGGCTTCACCAAGAAGCAAGGTCCACCTATGAATCAGTGCCACGTGCAGGCCACCACCAGCAGGGGGACAGCCAGATCCCAGTCCCTTCTAGCTCACCGGTTGGCAAATAAGAAGTACCAATCCCCCCACCCCATAAGCAATCAGCTGATCCAGAGAAACACAGGCTGTGATGATAGCTGTGGAGGTGAAATGCAATTGGATGTCCATGGTGCTTTGCTGTTTCTCTGACCTTGCAGGTCTAGGGCTGGTGGTCTGATCATCTGTTCAGAAGATAGTGGTATGCAGTGTGGCATCTAGGGGGGAATCTCCTTCTGAGGGTGGTAGCCATTGTTGATTTCCTATATTCTTGTTTCGAAGTCCTATATCATTTTCATTGTTTTGTTGTGTTGGATTTTATTCTCTTTTATTATGTTTGATTATGTTATATCCAATGGCATGAGCAGCTATTTCAAAGATACCAAGATATATTATAGTAGCCATTTTGGATTTACTATTGTCTTGTTTCGAAGTCCTTCATTGCATCCGTTGTTTTGTTTTTATTGTTTCTAATCTATTCTGTTCTGTTTGATTTTTACTATGTCTGAAGGTATCTGCAGCTATTTTGAAGACAACAAAAGGCATTATGGTAACTGTTGTTCATTTTATAATGTTTCGAAGTTCTGCATCACTTATACTGGCTTGTTTTGATGGGTTTTATTCTGTTTTATATTCCTTGGTTTTATCCTTTTTAAAATAAAAATCAATCCAACCCAAATGGAAATAATAAAAAAGAGAACTCATTGGTTCATATAAATGAAAAAGATTAATGGGGTTGATGGCATCAGTTGTGGTTGAATCTAGGAATCCATATGACTAGGACCTGGTTTCTTTCCCCCTGCTAAATTTGCTCTTCTCTGGTTTTAATTTTGTGTTCCTCAGAGTTTACAACTGCAAAACACAGAAACTAAGTATGGTTAGGTTAAGCCAGAGAATAAATTTATTAAAACATTTTAGCTAGTGTCTACCTTCCATGCAGAAACTTAAGAATCAACACAGGGCTTGCAGCCAGAAACACAACTGCAAATCATAGTAAGAACCAGTCCACTGGAGATACCATTTCCAGGCAACTGTACCCAATAGTTCCGGTCTCAGGCACTGGATGATCCTACTAGAATCCCTGCTTCTGGGTGTCCCTAGAAACAAGATAAAGCTGCTGTTACTTTCCTAGAATAAAGTTCTTCATTTCATTGACTTCTGATTAAAAGTCAGACAAAGGAGGGTGCTACTGGCAGATCCTGGAGCACATGTATCCCAGGGCAAGAAAGATTAGGAAAGTAAAAGTCAAACTCTTACAAACAAAAGTAGTCTCATAAATTGGAAACTTCTTCAAAATAAGAAAGTTGTTCAAAGGTGCCAAGTGGCCCAAAAGAATAACAAATTTATGCCACAGCCTTTTGTCTTAAGCACTATAGGCTGCCAATGGCTGCTGGTAGTTACAGAACTTCTTGCCTTTGCCCCGGATTCAAATCCCACAAAGAAAACATCTGCGATTCTCCCATAAGACCCGGTAAAATACTCATCTCCCATTACATCTGATATTCCATGCCTGCTGTGGGCAGTGACATGGTCAGGGGAACATGCTGCTTTGATTGTCCATCCCTGAATCCATGCCTGTTCCTGGAGCTGGAGGTGAGGTCAGCTCTACTGGGAATATCTGAAGTACTTGTTCTAAGAGAAAAGAGGACGTGGTCCCTGAGAGAGAAATGCTAGGTAGTTTCCAGAAGGATAAATGAATAGAAGGAGAAAAGCAATATTTCCTTCCCACAAATATTTTGATATCCAATTTAATTTCTTAGTCCTACCAAAAAAAAAAAAGTCAATTTGTAGGGCTGGACCAGGTGCTGGGATTTCAATAAACTTTGGTCATTCTAATAAAAATAATTGTGGTAATAGTAACAATAATAACCTTTTAGTGGGTGTTGTTATTATTAGGCTATTCTAAGATATTACATATTTCTAATCCTTACAACATTGTGCTGTATATCTTTACCTCTCTTTTATAGATGAAAGGATGTGGCATGAAGTGTTAAATAATTTAGTCATCAGTTACTGGGTGAAGTTGAATAACTAGAACCTGAACTCAGGCAGTATGACTCTAGAACCCACTCTCTTAACTGCACATTGCAAATTTAAAGGATGACTGGTGAGCATTCTCTTCGCTCAGTCAGCTGAATGCAGAGAAATGCCCCAGGAAAAACTTGCAATAATTCCTTTGTGGCCAACAATGCAGGTTCTGTCATACTGGGACAGGTCAGACAGAAGGGATTGTGTGACTTGTGTTTCCCAGGCTGGTCCAGTTTGTCAGTATGCTTTAGCTTCCAGAGAGCTACCTCAGGAAGCCTGCAGCCTGCCAGGATGTCAGCAGCTAGACCCTTCTGCAGCAGTTCCCCTGCAGTCCCTAACCACTGGCCACATGGTTCTCATCTGCACAGGTTCGAGCAGCTTCTGTAATGTGGGGCTGCTCAAAGATCTACTGTCTGTGGACAAAATTGCCTCCCCAGCCTGGTGGACACCCAAGCAATGCCAAAAAGGTGCCACAAATCGTTCTGAACCTTCTTCCACAAACCCATTAGTCACAACCAAATTGCACTTGAAAGACAATCCATCAGTTTCATTTATTGTCAGGTCCCACATTTGGCTGCAGCAATTTTTTTTCCTCTTAAACCATTCTCATCATGTCAAGTATTGAACCTATGACAGCAGAATCAACAATGTCCACATGTGCTGAAATAGATAACGCTGTCCTCTATCCTGCAAGTAGTCATTGGCTCACCATTCTTCCAGCTGACAGAGCCATGTTCCTGTGTAAGAGGTCACGCATGTTAGATTTGCTTGTTTGTGTGCTACCAGACCATTACTGGAAATCCTGGCTTCCTGCAAGGTCAGGTCCTAAATATGAGTGTTCATAGGAAAAGTGAGTTAAAGGTAGATGACTCAGAACTTGTTCAACTTATAGCAAGTGCACTAGCAAAAATAATAATATATTTTGGACTATAACTTGGACAGTTCTAGGCAGGCAACTCAGAGAGTTGGGGTCCTCGGGATGTAACAAAAGGCATGAAAGCAATATGGACTGTTCATTATAATTGTGCATACACACATAACTGTTATACTTCATTTTAAAAATTACTTTAGAAAAGGAAAGAAAAATAGGAAGAAAGGAAGGGAAGGAAGGAAAAGATGAGAGGATGGGATAGAGGAAGAAGGAAAGAGAAATGGAAAGCATCCTGGAGTTCTGGGCCAGTAAGGCTGTGATGAGGTGGACAGAGGAGGCAGCAGAACTGGCCACACGTCGAGAGCCGTATAGAGCAAGTGCCTCTCTGGGGAGGGAACCTTAAATGCTGCACTCATTTTTAATTTTCTTTTAAAAAGATAAAATTGCTCCTGCCTGCACAGCTAATAGCTTTTACTTTTGCCACTTTTTAACTGTCAAAAGAAACACAGCTGTCACACAGAAGAAGGTTAAGAAAAGCAAAAAAATGAGGCTGGACGCTTCATGGTCACATTGAGACACAAGCACAACTCTGGAACTACTTATCTGCAGCTCAGATCCGGTCTTACCCTGTTGGTTTTCGGGAAAACCTGCTGATCTCTTCTCTACACTTTCTACAGAGCACCCACACAACCGTGCTATTAGCTCTCAAAGGCTGCTGCAGTGAAGGTCCACACGCTGGGTGACTTGAACAAGGGTGACTGACTCTCTGACACTGATGGAAGGTAGACACCCGCAATAAAGGCATTGCAGGGTTGGTTCCTTTTGAGGACTGGCTTGTAGATGACGTCCTCTCTCTCTGTCTCTCCACATCATCTTCCCTCTGTCTTGTCTGTATCCAAACCAGCCTGCCCCCCCTTTTTTTGTCTTCTTGAGACAGCATCTCGCTATGCAGTTCGGGCTGGTCTTCAACTCACTTTGTAGCCCAGGCTGGCCTCAGACTCACAGCGATCCTTCTGCCTCAGCCTCCCAAGTGCTGGGATTACAGGTGTGCACCACCACTTCCGGCTCCCTTCTTAGACACACAAGTCATACTGGACTGGGGCCTGTCCTAAAGGCTTCATTTAACTTCATTTCTTGTGAAAAGACCCTATCATAAAATAAAGTCGCACTCTAAGATACTGGGGCTTAGGACCTCAACGAATGGGGGTGAGGCAGTTCAAATCATAACGCCCACAGACTCTTCTTTGAGATCTGGACAAATTCATTCCCTTTCTGCATACCTTTATGAAATGTTAATTCTTCAGGCCGACACTCTCCTATCTGAAATGTCTGGAGCCCACAGTATTTGGGAATTCAACACTTTCATGACTTCACCACCATAATGATTTTCATGCGTGTGTGTCACATATCACTCCAGCGGTACCCCGGTCATAGTAACTTTTTGAAAAAAAAAATACTAATCTTACTATGTGGTAGAAAGTCTATGAGGACCTTTAGAATAATTTAGGTCAGGTTTTGCAATCAAATGAGTCTTTAAAACTTCGCGATTTTTTTTTTTTGTGTGTGTGCTGGAGATTGAACCTTGACCTTGCACGTGCTTAGCATAAGTGAGCTCCGCCCCTGAGCGATACCCCAGCCCCTGTGATTTCAGAGTTGCAGATAAGGGATTTTGGATCTGACTGGCCCACTCAGCATCACATGGAGACTTCCTCAGTTTTTTTAAGTTTGCACATTGCTTTCCTGAGCCTTTTTCTCCTTCTCTCCTTTGTTACTAGTCATCCCATTACCTGCCTCAGTTTCTTTTTTCCTCCCCCTGGACTTTTATATATTTAAAAAAAAGGTCACACTGATGATCATAGTCTGTGCAAACATTCAAATAGGAACATCTGTACATCTCTTAGCATCTTGAATTAAAAGCTAAATTTTTGTCCACACAGGGCTTCAACAAAATGAGGAATTGAGTTTCAGTGTGTAGATATTCCAATTATTCATTGATTCAACAAAGATTTTTCCAAGCACTTACCCTAAGCCAGGAATTATTCTAGGCAGCTGATACATTTCAGTGAAGAACAGAAAAAGATTCCTGCCCTCCTAAAGTGTTTACACCAGCAGGGAAAGAAGCTTGGTACCAGAAGGCTTCAGAAAATACTAAAGATCCAAGAATTAATACCACGAACATATGAATTAGTAGAATCCAGCACAACCAGAAGATATGCTGTGATTAGCACATTTGTCCCGGTGAGGATGATTGTTATATTACATCAGGAGAAAGAGGATAGAATGGTAAAAAAAAATGTCCAATAATTTAAGCCTGAATTTCAAAACTCATCAAGATATTTTGAGGTAGGAATTTATTCTGGGTAACAGCCACTTAGGAAGCTGCTGAGATCACTCACAAGTAATCCAAAGAATCAATCTTTCCAGTCCATTTAATTCTCCTGGCTCATTGAAATTCTGCAAAGGAAGAAAAAAAATTGCTCAGGATGCCTTTTGAAATGTAAATACAAGGACCCCTCTCTCAGATGTGCTGACTAATGGGTGACCTATGAGAGTCTTATTAAGTAGATGGCCCTGAGAATTTAACTGAAAATTCTTCAACTTGAACAGAGCTGCTCTCGCTTAGCTAGCTGCTTACCTCTATTAAACATATTTACTAGAAGGAAGCCAGAGTTGCCTTTTTGCCCCCATCTTATAGCATTTCTGCCAATTAGTTTGTTGCCATGAAAGGCAAACATTTTGTAGTATTTTTCAAGTCCTTGTGGCACCTGTTCTCGATTTCCGATGGTAACGAGATGGATGCCCATTCAATCACCTTGTAAAGAATGTTCTGGGAGAAATGGAGCCTTCCTCCTGAAAGCAATGAAGTGCAAAGTTGTTAATGAAGTGCTCTATTTTATTTTGCACTTACATTTTATTGCAACTGCCTTTCAAGGATAACTTCTCAGTCTCCTAAATGCAATAATATCTGATGACAAAGAAAGTGACCTCATAAATTACAGTAATGTACTGCTAAATGACAGGGATACATTCTGAGAAATGTATCCTTAGGCAATTTCATTGCTGTGTGAATATGATAGAGATGTACGAAAATCTATATGGAGTGGGGCTACTACACATGCTGG
>RJWT010017792.1:0-19189 GCA_004365215.1 Cuniculus paca | reverse complement strand
TGCTGGAAGTGCCTGGGACCCCACTACCCACATATATGGAAGAAATCAGGAATATGTCAAGATGAAAAAGGAAAAGGCAATCTCTGGTATCCAACCCAAGCAGCGCAAGTCCAGGAGAGGTAAACACAGAAGAGATCAGGAGTCACACATCTGAAATGTCTGAAGTGATGTCAACTGAAGTGAAGAAAGAATTTCATAAAGCTATAAGAGAAATTAGAACAGAAATTCTATCCCAGGTAAAAGAAGAAATGAAAAACACAATAAAAGAATTACTAAGCATCTCTAAAGAAGACACAGATTAAAAAGATAGAGGAGCATAGGAAAATGAGGGAAACCATGAATGAACAATGTAAGAGAGATTTAGAATGCATGAAACAGATTCAAAGAGATATCCAGAAAATTAAAATCTCCATTGAAAGCTGGCAAAACCATTTGAAAGAAACTGAAGACAGACTCTCAAACCTTGAAGACAGGTTTGCAATTTGTGATCATGAAAGGAAAGATCTCTTAAAAATAACAAGGACTCAGGGAGTAAAAATTCAACAGCTACTAGACAACTCAAAGAAGCATAACTTAAGAATTAAAAATGTGAGTGAAAAAACAGGGGTCAAGATAAATGACATCAGGACTCTATTTATAGAAATAATTTCTGAGAACTTCCCAAGCAAGGAAAAAGAAAGTGACATTCAAATAAGACAGGCATAGGGAACTCTAGCCAGCCATAACCAATACAAATCTACACCCAGACATATAATAATCAAGATCTCAGAAATTCAACTCAAGAACAGAATATTAAAAGCTCTTAGAGAAAAGAAACAGATCACCTATAAAGGAAAACCCATCAGAATCACAGCAGACTTCTCAACACAAACCATCAAGTCAACAAGAGGCTGGAGTGAAGTAATGCAAGTCCTGAAAGAAAACAACTTCCAACCCAGACTGATGTACCCTGCAAAACTTTCCTTCAAAATTAATGGAGAAACAAGATACTTCCATGACAAAGAACAACTCAAGGAACTCATGACCACCAAACCAATGCTACAAAGAATACTAAAGGACATTCTAGAGAGAGAGAAAAAGGACCATGGTCTCAGGAACAATGGCAGAGGGGGACCATCAGGTGGGGCCATCAACTGAATGGAGAGGAAAAATAGGGAGCCAATGGCAGGAAAATAGCATGGCAGAGACAATACAGTGCAAGAGGGCCATAACTATTAATGTAGAGGGCCTGAATGCAACAATAGAAAGTAACACAGGCAGAGTGGATCAGGAGACAGGATCCATCAATATGCTCTATACAAGAAACACCTTTAACTAGAAAGAAAATTCATAGACTGAAAGACAAAGGAGAGAGAACAATGCCCTATGTGACAGGGAGCCAGAAAAAAAAAAGTAGGGATAACTCACCCATCAACTGCAGAATGAATAAGAAAGACATGCCATTTTATGTGGTGGAAACCTACTCAGCTATAAAGGAAGATAACCTCAAGGCTCTTGTAGGTGAATGCAGGCAACTTGAAATCATGCTCATGGATGAAACAGTTCAGAGTCACATGGGTGAATTTCATGTTGTCTCCCTAGTAAAACAAATTTAAGGAGTTAGTGGGATCCAAAATGCACAATACATATTGGAAAAGTCAAAGGGGAGGAATTATCTAAAAAGGGAAGGCAGTGGCCACTGTTAATCTAGTATCATGATTTGAAACTCATATTGTCTTCATTGTTCTGATTAGTTTTGTTTTATTCTGATTTGTTTGATTTTATTATACTTGATGGCATGGACAGATATTTCAAAGATAACAAAATATATAATTGCAGCCATTGAGGATGTCCAATTATCTTGTTTTAAAACCCTGTATTGCTTTCATTGTTTTGTTTTGATTGATTTTACTCTATTCTGTGTTGTTTGATTGTATTATGTCTGAAGGTGTAGGCCACTATTCTGAAGATAACAAGAAGCATTATGGTAGCCACTGCTGTTTTACTAGTATCTTGAAGTTCTGTATTGCTTACATTGTTCGGCTTTGTTGGTTTTGTTTTTTTTGTTTTTGTTTTTTACTAGTTGTATTTTGTTCTATTTTGTTTGATTTTATTTATGCCTGAAGGTATGGGCAGTTATATTTCAGATAACAAGAGGCATTATGGTAGCCAGTATTAATTGCCTTTTACCCTGTTTAGAGGTCATGTACCATGTTCATTGTTTTGTTGTGATTGACTCTACTCTATTTTATTTTGTTTGGTTGTATTCTTTTCAAAATAAAAAAAATTAAAAAGCAACATGCCATCGAAGATGTCAAATAAATGCAAGAGTTCTTTATTCTTTAAGGGGACTTTCTAGTGTCCAGGTGTAGGTGCTAGGGAGCATCCTCAACTGAAGGTGCTCTATGAAAACTCTGAATTATGGCTTTCACAACTCAGAAGGCCCTGCTTCCAGGAATGCAACAGGAAGCCCTCTACTTTTCAGATGGAGCAAGTCTTCCTTTATACATAGAGAGTCTGCCGACTGAGTCTTTAGTGTGACCTGAGCACTGGGGGTCTCATCAACCATTTCTGAATTTAGGTTGAGAAAAGTTTCTAAAGAATTTCAAGTAAGTAGAAGGATTTTTTGAATAAGCTAATTGACTTTTGAGATACAACACTCATTTACATGTAAATTTTATGGTCTATTTTTTATTTTAAAACTTCATTACATCATCATCATCCTGCATATGGCTCAGAGCTGTCTGTCCCACTTTCTTAAAAAGTCAGCTTAAGGAGGCTAATTGTCTCAATGCCTCTTACAACCTGTTATTTATTCAAAAATGCATTTATAGCAATGCATTAAATAGTAGCCTAGCGACCTGAAAGAGTTAATGCACCTCCCCTTTTGCCAAACTCCTATTTTAGAGTCAGTTAGGCACTTAAGGATTTTTATTCAGTGAGTACAAAATAATCATATTTGACTGAAGTGCAGCCAAGTACAGGCTTTTAAAGCATGTTAAGACAGGGTTGTGTACTGACCTGTGGCACACATCAGAGAATTAAAGAATAACTGTCTGTTTTATCCCAGCTGTTCCTGACATCATGGAGTACTTAAAGTCAAATTAGCCAAGATCAGAGATTAGCAAACCGAGTATAAACAAGCTACCAGGGTCAAAGTGGGTTTAAATCCAACACACAAAGAAGACTTTAAAAAAATGCAAACCTGATCATTCTGCTTCCTTGCTTAAAACCTTTCAGTGGTTTCAGAGATGTCAGTTTGAGTACCTGGTCTGTCTGGTCTCACTTCTGGGTCATGGGGATGTTCTTTGCAATTCAGGGATTAGGATAAATCAAGAGAAATATTTGTGTGTCTAAGCAATATTGGTAGTGATTCAAAGTCTGCAAAGTGTTGGTTTCTCCCTTTATTCCCCGTGTGACTTTGAACCAGTCACATTGTAGACTTTTATAAACTTTTGTTCTATCATAAAAACTAGTGATAATAGTGCTTTCCTACTTTATAGAGCTGATAAGGGATTAAAGGAGAAATTCTGTGTAATGCTTAAATTAGCATGTCGCTAGTGTACATTAGTAAGGCACCAAGGTATATTAATAAATAGTAACTATATTTCTGAAAGCATCAAATTCTTTTTTTATTTTATTTTGAAGAGAATATAATCAAATGAAATCAAACAGAATAGAGACAATCACAACAAAACAATGAATATGGTACATGACTTCAAAACAATGTAAAAGGAAATCAATAATGGCTACCACAATGCCTCTTGTTATCTTCAAAATAACTGCCCATACCATCAGGCATAAATAAAATCAAACAAAATAGAACAGAACAAAACCAGTAACAAACAAACAAACAAACAACAGAACAATGAAAGCAATACAGAACTTCAAAACAAGATAATAGTAAAACACAGCAGCTACCATAATGCTTCTTGTTATCTTCAGAGTAGTTTCCTATACCTTCAGACATAATACAATCAAGCAAAACAAAATAGAGTAAAATCAATCAAAACAAAACAATGAAAGCAATACAGGGCTTCTAAACAAGACAATAGGAAATCCACGATGGCTACTATTATATATCCTGGTATCTTTGAAATAGCTGTCCATGCCATCAAATACAATAAAATCAAACAAAAGAAAACAGAATAAAACCAAGTTAAACAGAACAATGAAGACAATATGTGTTTCAAATCTTGATAACAGATTAACAATAGTCACTGCCTTCCCTTTTTAGACAGGTCCTCCCTTTTCACTTTCACCATATATTTTGTGCATTTTGGATCCCACTAACTCTAGTTTGTTATACTAGGGAGACAACACAAAATTCACCCATGTGACTCTGAACCATTTCACCCATAAGCATGATCTCAAGTTGTATCCATTTACCTACAAAAGCCTTGAGGTTATCTTCCTATATAGCTGAGTAGGTTTCCATTGTATAAAAATGCCATGTCTTTCTTATCTGTTCTGCAGTTGATGGGCAAACTACCCCTACTTTTTTTCTGGCTCCCTGTCACATAGGGCATTGTTCTCTCTCTTTTGACTTTCAGTCTATGAATTTTCTTTCTAGTTAAAGGTGTTTCTTGTATAGAGCATATTGATGGATCCTGTCTCCTGAGCCACTCTGCCTGTGTTTCTTTCTATTGGTGAATTGAGGCCATCTACATTAATGGTTATGGCCATCCTGCACTGCCTTGTCTCTGCCAAGAGAGCATCAAATTCTTTGATTCAAAGTGAATTCAACTGGTGATGATGTACCATATGCTGGAAATTAAGACCCTGGGTCTGTCAAAATGAATGTGATATAGTTTTTGCCTTGAGAAGCTGTTGGTTATTGAGGGATTAAAAACATGTAAATGGATAAACTGCAATACAGCAGGACAAGTGCTGTGACAAGGGAAACCCTCAAGTAGAATGTAGAAGAATAAAGAAGTTCCTAGATGATCTTGGGCTGGAAGCCATCAGCTGGGCTCATTGAAAGGTGATGGGAGAACTGCAGAAGCATTGTTTTGGTCACGGCGGACTGTGACCTAAGGACCAGCATTGTGTCTTGCTTATTCCTGTATCCATGAAAACTGCACTTAACAAATTTAGTTTTAGGGGATTAACTAGGAAAAAAATAGATATGACTGCCTCGTCTTCTACCTTACCCCTCCCCACATCACTTGTCTTTAATGATATCCATGAAGCCAGACCCAAACCAGGCCAGCCTTCTGGGTTTGGGTCTGGCTTAAGTTGAATCTGGATGAGTTATACAGCAAGGATGATGCCTTGATGAGGTGAAGGTGTGTTACGATCTGTGTCTGGATGTCCCCACAAAGCCCCATGTGGTCATGAGGAAGGCTTCTAAAATTTGTGATTGATTCATAGTCCAATGCTGGGATTATGGATGTAAGTAAGTGCTACACACACCCTAGGGTGGGGAGCCTACATACAATATAAGGGACACAAAGTGTCTTCTCTCATGCTCCTCCCTTTTTCTCCTGTTGCTTTTGCTGTTTTCTGCCTCCATGAACTGTTACCTTCTACAATGAGCCACCTTGTCTTCGAGTCAGCTGATTGTGGATTGAAACTTCCACAAACTGTGAGTTAAATTAAACCTTCCCTTCCTTAATTTTGGGTGTTGGGTATTTTGTCTCAGCAACAAGAGAAAAGTGACCAACACACAGTGTATGTAGCTAGGAGAGCCAATCTGCTCAATATGAGAACCACCAGTCATAGATGGCTATTTCATATTTAAGTGAAAAAAATTAAATAAAAATTAATTAAATTAAATTAAAAGTTTAGCCCCTCAGTTACTTTAAGCACTCAGTGGCTGTATGTAGCCATTTCTGTCACTGCAGAAATTTCTGTTGGATACTCTGTAAGGACCTAAAGGCCGGGTTGGTCTGGGTTTCCTTCCTTTGCTTCACTCTGACTCTTTTATTTGGATATAAGGCAATTCAAAGCATATTGAATTAACCAAGAAGTTTTGGCTTTTGGGAAGATGAAAACATTGGTTTCAGAATTTACTTGTCTTATTGTTGTCCTTGGGTAGAACTCCCAAAGTTGATCCTCACATGCTAGTGCTATTGGCAACAGAAGAATTAATTTTTAACACATTTCCACTTATATCCATACTGCAGGCTACAGAAGTATTCAGCGAGAACTTAGGATATAGATGAAGATGTTCTTACATGCTCCACGTTTCCATTTATATGCTCTGCCTTCCCCTTTGAGGGCTATAATCTCCTCTTATAATCACTAAATATTTACTCTTTTTCCTACTAATACCTCATCTTGTAAAAAAATAAGTTTACATATTAGGCATTTGTTCCTTACCAGAAACTTATCATATTACCTTGCTCTTTAGTGTAGGATAGAATAATGTAATAAATCTATATTAAGAAACATATCTCCACCTGTTCCAACTATGTGAGTTAAGGAAAGCATTCTGTCCCCTCTCTCTGCTGTAAAATCAGGGCAATCGTGTCTACTGTATACTGTTGTGTTTATGTGGGAGAATTTCCAACACTGTTTTCATCACAAAACACATATATTAAAATGACTTTTCTTTTGGGATTTTTCTTCTCTGAAAGAACTTTAATTACTGGCAAATCAGCAAAGTTTTTGAGGGTGAGGGTACAGCATGGAAGCAACAGAGTCCCCCTTGTAGGGCTCCTAAAAAATGTTCCCAGAGACAAACCTCCATTTATTCTGCAGATGATATGAACCTAGAGAAAACACAAAAGGTCAAACATTGTTCCATCTCCTTGGTTCTTCTTTCCATGGCTGGTGTGTTTATGATCTAATTTTACAGTACTGTGAGGCTCTTCGTCATGAACAGGAGCTTTGCATTGGGAAGCAGTTACGTCTCAAAGTTCACAGAAAAGTCTGAGTGGCAGTTCATTATTTCTGGTAGCCAAGGTGAAAACAAGAGGTGGATCCAGCCATGAGCAGATTGGATTTGCTGGGTGTGGCTTTGTACCTTTGTTCCTTGAAGAAATCTGTCACCTTCTCTGCTGGGTTATGGCAGTGGCAGACTGCCCACACTGTAGAGACCTGTGGGAATAACAGGACAAGGTGAAAGATGAATGAATGATTATCAGTGTTGAATGAAAAACTTGGTAGTAGCAGGGCAAATTCTACTCTTTTGTTTTGTACCCCGCTCACCATAGTGCTGGGGATTGAACCCAAGGCCTCATATGTGCTAAACAAGTGCTCTACCTAGCCTTCCCTTTTTAAACAATGCTTTCTTTTGATTTTCACAAGTAAATTCTAATCTTTATTTTTTTACTTATAATTTTTATTGGTGTATGTTTGCAATGCATATTTACATTCATTTTGGGGAAATGGTAAATTATGTACTATTCATACTTTGATCACTTCATACCTTGATCATTCCCTCCCAGGGTTCCCTTCCTTAGAGTAATTACCAATAACCAGAAAGTGAAGAAGGAAAGAATTGGAATGTAGATTTCCAATTCAAGCATTAACAAGCGCTTAAAGAAAAACTTTCTTTTTTAGCTAAATATTCCACTTGCATAAGACAAAATTTATTTTTAAGAGTCACACTTTGTTGATAGTCATCACTGACAAGATGGCGATGCCCTGAAGTCACAGATGTCTGATGAATAGTGCTAAAAATAGAAGCTTTTCATTTAATGACACAAAAACCTTAAAATTTCTCCCCAAACTGAATTACATGTAATTGGTTCTACTAGACAATTAGTTTAATTGTATTTTTTCATGATATATTTTAAATTTGAAAAAGACATGTGGAAGTGTATAATTGAGGGAGATGTAAGTGCCATTATCCTGCTTGTTTTCCTGCTTTATAGCAATTTATCGTATGATTCAAAATATTTTTAGATCTGAGTTTTGGCGACAATGAGTAGCCATAATGACTGGGGTAGAATTAATTCCTGAAGAGTTGAATGAATCACTGGTGATGGTATTTTGTTGGGCTACACATTATTTAATGTGCTGCATCTTTTAATCATTAACCATTCACTAACTGTCCTTTTCCCATCCCTCTCCTTTCTTTTATTCTTTCTCTCCCTTCATCTTTTTTCTTCCCTCCCTCTTTCCCTTCTAACCTTCTTCCCTCTCTTTCTTCCTCCTTTCCTTTCTTTCTCCCTCCTTCCCTCCCTTCCTTCCTTCCTTCTTTCCTTTCCTCACTTCTTTCTTTCTTCTTTCTTCCTTTCCTCTCCTTTTTTTTTTTATGAGCAAAATATATTTATTGAGAGAAAGAAAGCTTCTGTGTGAGAGAGAGACAGAAGGGGTCCTGAGTGGGTTGCCGAAGACTCTGTTATTTCTAGGGACTTGTGTAGAGTAAAACCACGAGGTGAGGTGGGTCCAAGATGGGGAAAACCTGGGAACTCACAAGGCAGATGGTCATGAGGTGGAACAGAACTATGGCCAACCAATAAGATTAATTGTTCAGGTAAAATTGACCAAATCAGGGACAAATGGGAAGAGAGTCGCATAACAAGTGAGCATTCTTACAGAGCAGTGACTCTTCCTGTAGGGGGTTGGGATGGTGGCTCTTGGTTTCCTCAAGGTGATCCGTACCTATTTAGAAAATCAATCCCTGAGGTCTATACTTAGGGTCCTACGACCCACTTCAGCCTGAAGAAGCCAGATCGGTCATCGCCCATATTCCTTCATGGCAGTTCAGGTTACTTCAGTGGGGGGAATGTTATGGGCAGCTGAGTTAGATAGAAATATTATAGGTAGTCAGACAGGTCCAGGTCCTCAAGGAAGCCTTCCTCTCCTTTCCCCTCCATAATACCCTTCAGTATTTACCGAATACCTACCATGTTACAGATGTGTTTCTAGGTACCAGGGAGACAGTGGTTGAGAAAGGTTGTACTTGTGGAGCTTATATTCTTGAAACAATCTCCAAATCTCCTGGGGCTTCTCTTGAAGCATTGGAAAATTTGCTATAAATAGTAAAGGAGAACTCAATTTTTCTAGTTTTCAGCATACATTAAATTTCCACCTACTTAATGAATTCTAAACAGCTTATTACTTAGAGTTTGGGAAGCTGGACCTTAATAAAATCACAGTTCTGGTGAAGTGCCTTAAATATCTCTATCTTTATAAATCTCTCATTTTAAATGAAATTCATCTGAAAACTTCTATGGGTATATCATTTTAAAAAAGCCTAACAGTTTTTTCTTTTTTTTGAACCTTGATGGATTGTCCTGTTTCACCATTTCCGTTGGAATATTTATGAGATGAACACCATCCAGACACTGATTCATCTTATTCATTTAGGTTCTGAAATTTGCATCCATTTTCCTCTGACAAACAATGGATGGCAACATGTTCTGCATCAAGATTACTGTCATTCTCTTTCTCTTGTGCTTAATACATTTTTGAGTTCCTAAGCACGAACTGTCCAACTCTCACACCATATGTTAACAAATTAAGTAGTAGGGTTCAAAATACAGGCAAAAGAGAGTTCCCTCTGTGAGATTCACATTCCACAAGTCTAGCATTTATGAATGAGGAAATGAACTGTGCATGGCACATGCCTGTAATCCCAGCATTCTGTAAGGCTGAAGCCGGAGAATCAAGTTTGAGCCCAGCCTGGGTAATTCAGTGAGAGCCTGAAAATTTCACTGAAAATCAAAAAAGACCTAAGAAAGTAACCTAGTGTGAAGGTCCCAGGTTCAATCTCCAGTACAAAAAAAAAAAAGTGAGAGCGAAGAAATGCCAGACAAGTTTAAAACAATTCATTCCTTTGCAGTGATTATACTTATCCTACCTCTTTTTGACTTTTCTCCACTGTGTTATTGTTTATCGTAGTTTGCTGAACTAGACCTAGATATTTAGACTGTGAATAAGAATTGGTTAAGAATGTGCTATATGTTGTGCAATTGTAAAAGCTAAATGCTGTGTACATTCCTGATCCTTTTGCTAATATCTCAATAACTGTTCAAGATATTAGATGACAAATTAATGACATGTCAGATTCTAAGATTCTCTGGACTCTATCCTTTTCCTCCTTATGGGAAGCAATTACCAGCTCCTCTTGGTGGAAATCTTTTTTAACTATACTCACAATTATTCTGTTGATTCTATTATTTGGGCCATGCATACTTAATTGTTTCTTTGGCTTTGTCTCCTCCAGACTTAGAGCTATACGCCCACCCAAGATGAAACTGGTGTCTATCGAGGGCCCTCTGTAGACCCTCTGTAGAATATCTCTGACTGCTGATCAACAACTAGGACACCTTTCAGGCTGAAGAAGCCAGATGGGTCATTGCCCATTTCTCCCTCATGGCAGTTTGGTATACTTCTTCAGAGGCGGGAATGTTACAGGCAGCTGAGATAGTTAGAAATATTATAGGCAGTCAGATAGGGCCAGGCCCTCGAGAAAGTAAACACAGAGGGCCAGATGTCTTGTGACCTCAAAGGTGACAGACACCTCCCGCTATAAGCCAGATCTCAAGACAAGGCAAAACAAATACAACCACACCCTAAGTAGAAACATCAGAGATTAACATTCTAAATAGGTATGGATCACCTTGACCATCCCAATCCCCTATAGGAAGAGTCACTGATCCTTAAGAATGCTTGCTTGCTATGTGACTCGCTTCCCTATTCACCCTTGATTTGGTCGATTTTACCTGAACAATTAATCTTATTGATTGACCATAGTTCTGTCCCACCTCATGCCCATTTTCCTTACGAGTTCGCAGGTTTTCCCCATCTTGAACGCACTTCACCTCGTGGTTTTACTCTATAAAAGTCTCTCAAAAAGCCAGAGTCTTTGACAACCCACTCGGGATCCCTTCTGTCTCTCTCTCAGACAGAAGCTTTCTCTCTCAATAAATATATCCTGCTCATAAAAAAAAAAAGAACGTGTTATATGATACCAAGAACCCAATTTGTATACAAAAGTGTTCTCATTTTATACTTAGGTTTTCCTTTCTTAATAAAAGGAGACAAATTATCATTTAGTTGACATAAATTTGAAATCTGTTATTCTACTTGGAAGTATTTCTGAGCATATACATTGTGAAGTTTGATTTGTGTCCCTGTGAGATTTATAGTTTTCCAGGTAGTACAAGGAATCTGAATTTGAAGGTAATACCCACCCTTCGTCTAAAGACATAGGTTTCAGAGTGGGAAATGTTGGTGATGTGTATTTCCTGTTTATGTCTAAGGCAAGAAAAAAAATAGTTTTTCCATTTTCTTCCCTTGTTTAACTTTTATTCTCAAATGTTTAATGAATATTTGTTAAATATTTATACAAAAATGATTTTATTAAATGTTTTGTAGAATGCTATATATATATATATATATATATATCACTGTTTGAGGTGCTGCTTTTGGGAAGGAGAATTAATATAAATAACATCATGATCATAGTAAAAATTACTAGATATCATTCACTACCTATTTTTGCCAGTGCTTTACATGGTATATTCATGAACATATTTCATAAACTCTGAGTCCTAAAATCAAGAGCATAATGTCCTGCCCACATACAGTAGGTAAATAGTAAATGTTAATCAAGTAGGCTTAATTGGTAATATTGTTCATCAAATTTTCCTTCAAACTTTCCTGTTTTATTTAAACTTGAAACTGTCTTTTGGAGAGATCAAGTGAGTACTAGAGGTGATTTGGTCCCTGCCTTCAATGAGGGTGTACATGAAGCCACTGTGTTAGTCAGCTTTTCATGGCTGTGACAAAATACCTGAGAAACACAACTTACAGGAGGAAAGATTGATTTCAGCTCATTGTCTCAGCCCATGGTTGGAGGCTCCCTTGCTGCTTACCTATGGTGTGGTCGAAGTTCATCGTGGAGGGTCATGGAGGAGGAGTGCTGCTCATGGTAGCCAGGAAGCAGAGAGGGAGAAACATCCAGAGGGAAAAGAGCCAGGAACAAAAATTAGGTTCTCAAAGTTATGCCCCGTGACTTGAACGAGGCCCCATCATCTGTTTTCATTATCTCTCAGTAATGTTCTTAAATTATGGTCTAGATAAATTAATCCATTGATGAAGTTAGACCACTCATAATGCAATCACCTTTCCACCTCTGATCACATGAGACTTTTGGAAGACATTTTAAACCTAAATATAACAGATGCTGACCAATTGAATTTCAAGGCACCAGAAGGGAAAGAAAGAGAGAAATGAGCTCATGTTAAATGAGGAGTCATGTGAGTTAAAAAAAAGTAAAAGAATTGACTGGGGAATGAAAGGAGAGAGCTCCTGCATAAGTTTAAACGAAACATGTAATAATGTCTGTTATGGATATTTATTTGCTTTATGAAAGTTGAGGCAAGAGGAGAGAACTAGGGCTACAGGGCAGGGTGCTGAAGGTGGTGGAGGCAGTGGAGGGCGTTTGCCTGTCAACAGGACCGGAAGGTGAATGGGAAGCCAGCTGGAAGAGGGAAGGAGCACAGATTCCTACTTGGGAGAGGTGGTGAGATAGATTTGATTTAGTGGCTTCCTCATATTTTCTTCCTGTGCTTTCTTATCTCATAGTTTGTTGGACAAAGAATTTGGGTGTCTGCTTTTTGCCTTCTTTCTGCTGTGGAGCCAATAATTCTATTGCTATTTCTTCCCCACCTAAGTCTTTTTAAATAAATACCATGCTTAAATAAATTTAGAAACTCTGAAGATAGCAGAATTTCATGAATATAAGAGGTATGGGTAACATTTAGGAAGGGAACGGAGTATGACATAGGTATAAAAGCAGGCATTGGGGATGGAGAGGGAATGAGAATAACATTACAAAATTTTCCACATTTAGAATAGAGCATAAAAATAACAATACCAAAAACATGTTCATTTAGAACACACTGATAAACACATAGAAACAAATAAACTACCTAGTAATGACTGTGAATAACTTTAGGTGTTACCAAATTTTTTGTGTTGCTTGTAAAGTCTTTCCTGACTCTAATTGGAAAACTTTATTTGCTTCAGATACTTTTATGTTTTCATTTAAATCACTGATTTATCTGACTTTACTTAGATTTAAATTTGGAAATAGTGACTTAATTGCATTACCTTTTCTAAAATTATCAACTTGATATCCCAACATCATTTGTTATAGTCATTCTTCTCCCTTTAGTTGAAATCCCATCTTTAATCAACAGTAGGTGTCTTTCCTGACTTGCTGTTCTGTGTCAGCTCTGGTACTGTGCTGAGTAACTATTGTACCCTTACTGTCTGGTAGGGGAGCTCTCTGCATTAGTCTTCTTTTCAAACCTCTCTTAAATCAATTTTAGGTTTTTTTAAAATTATTATTCTTTCAGCAGAAGTTTAGAATTATTTTGTCAAGTTTTCCCATGTCCTTTTGAAAATTTGATGAAAATTCCATTAAGTATATGGATAGATTCACTGAGACTTCTTTACAAGAATAAGTCTTTTCATTCAGGATTGTGGTCTGTCTCTAGTTAATAAAATCTTTTATGTCTTTTGGTCAAGTTTTATCATTTTGTTCATAAAGGTTCCATGTATTTCAATTTTCTATTTTCATGCTGAGAAAGGAATCTATTATATTTTGTAACTAGATATTGTTGATATAAATAAAAGCAATAGCTTTCATTACATTTATTAGGCATTGGCCACTCTCTAAACTTGCTTGCTAGGTTTGTTTTTGATATGTGAGGTCACTGTTGATGTTTTAAAGAAGAAAGCACATTCTCTAGGAGCCAGAGGTAGGATAGCTGACTAGCCATCGAAGGGACAACCAGAAGAGTAACTTAGTATATATATTATAGTTAGGGCTTCCTAGAGGAACTATACATATGTAATTTGTTAGGTAGGCTTACGACATTAGAAGGAGAAAATTTCCCATGGTTGTTTGCTGAAGCAGAGGTGGAGGAATCTAAAATGGCCGTCTGAGCTCCAAAGAGCCAGTGAATCCAGTAGCAGTTGAAAGTCAAAGGCCTGGAAGTCACTGGTGTGAGTCACTGGTGTGAGTCTGTCGGAAAGTTAAAGCATCTGTGTTGGAAGGCTGAAGAGTCTACACTGGAAGTTGGAAGGAACTGGAGACCAGCATTCAAAGGAAATGTAAAAAACCAGAGTGCCTGCAAAGAAAAGAGGAAATCTTCCTTCTTTTCCTTTTCATTCCATCTAGGCTACAAGCCTATTGGTTGGTGCCACCCACATACCAGGTGAGTCTTGTCTCCTAAGTTTGCAGCTTACACATCAATCATTCACAGACACACACACAGCTATTAATCTAGGTTATTCTTTCTCAAGTCAAGTTGACATATCATAATTAGTGTCACATATGTCATGGAAAGTCATCCCTTGATAAGGATGGGAATGATCTGAAGGCTCAATCCAAGTCACTGTTATTCTTAATTTTGAGGTAGCTGAGAAATAAAATTAACAATAAAAATTCACTGGCGATGCAGGTAGATCAATGTTTTGGCATTCATTTCAGTTGGGTCATATTGGAATTGATGAATTTTCTCAAATCCTACATAGAGAAAAATCATTTCTCCAGGGTCCAGAATGTCAAAGTTCTGCCTGAGCAATTTTTCTTCTGTGGGTTAATGTGGGACTCATACCACTAAGGTTTGCTTTCTGGACCCAGAATTTTTCTGTTGGTCACTAGCTTCTTTCTTTAGATACATTCTCACTGCTGAGAAAGCTAGTTGGCTGTTTTTAAAAGAATGAGTATTTCTATAGGGATGAAGAGAATTTCTGTCTCCTTCCATTATGTATTGATTTAATTATACTAAATTTTTGAAGGTAGGCTTAATATTTTGATTTCAGTTTAGTGTGTGTACAGGAAAATTATCCATGAGTTTCTCTACACAAGATTTCTAAGGCATAGTAGAAAAAATAGCCCTGGTGGCCAGGCTAGATTTTGTGTTTTTTTTCTATGAAAATTCAAGCTATTAAATACACAAAGGGAAAGTTAATAGATACACTTAGATGACCGTAAGGACATTGCCAAAAGTTGGGAAGGGATAGTTGGATGTTGTGTACCTGTGACTTTCTTTGCCTCTGTTCTCCTTTTGTGAATACCTCTGCTATCTCAGCTAGGAGAATTTTTCAATGACAATTAAAGGATGCTCTAGAGAGCTAAAGGTGTGCACATTTATGGGATATTTTGAGTAATGGGCAAATGTCTGTGCCTCAGGAGAGTATGTTGTCATTTTTCCCTGAACCAGAAGAGGAGAATTTAGCTCTTTTGGTAAAAAACAAGCAGATAAAACTGCTTACCAACTTAATAAATTAACATTATCTCATTAGAGTTTAGTTTCATAAAATATATTAGAACAAGTTCATTGGATGTTACTGAAATGTTTGCTAGAAGCATTTAAGTAGGCTTGCTCAAGTTAGGAGAAGATATACATTATCTACCACGCTAAACATAAATTCAAATTAAAGGAGAAATGATAGGAAATAACATACTGTTGTATAAGTAAATTTAAAGTAATAAGGGCTAAGTGGTCTAAATAAGAGCATTTTAGTTGGTACTGTTGTTTAAATATCTATTATGGATCTTTTCATTATTCCTTTGTGATTTTATGCATGCTATTTATTTATCATGCTGTGAACTTCTCATATGCTGCCGATGTGGTTGTTCTTACTTCTACATTACAAATAAGGAGGAGAGGTGTTTAGATGGTGCCTTCCTAGGTTGAAAATGTAAAAACAGCCTTCCAGAATCCATGTTCTATGTGCCTATCTCAGGACCTTCAAAGATGTCATATGTGTTTAGTTGTATGCCCTTTACCAGGTAGCTAGCACACCATGGCAATGTCCTGGGAGAGATTCCATGTTTATTAGAACAAAAGAAGTCCTATAAATAGGGCTATACATTGGATCATTGGGAATGTCTTGCAGCGAAAGGTGAGAGTAGAAAGAAGAAAGAATATAAAAACCAACTTGAGCAGGAAGGGGATCCAGAAGAAGCAGAATTAGAGGACTAGGAAGAGAGGGAAGAAAGTGTGCAGAGACGTATCCCTGAAGTCAGGGGAAGGTCAAATGACCATTTCAATGAGATCCTTGGAAAAGCAATTGGATTTTGGAATGAAGAATTTATAAATGGCGCTCAAGGTGCAGTTTTAGCAGAGTGGGTACAGAAGGTCAGACCATGAGAGGCTGAGATGGGAAAGGACAGTCAGGGGAGAATACAGCATAGCTGGGTGGTTTATACAGGCATTGGCCATTAGCTAACCTAGGGTTAAGGTTACATTCTGCTACATACTGTCTCTGTTGTTCTGAGGAGTTTCTAGATTTTCTAACACAGTTTCCTTATTCCTACAGATGAACTAATGGCAGTACCTACTTAAGAAGGACTAAATGTCCTAATGCATATAAACACCAAGGATAATCCTGCATTCACAAGAAACATTCAATAAATGTTAGTGAAAAAGAAATAACAGGCAGTTAACTTGTTATATTTTAATTCTAATTGAGACATTTTAGAGGAGGAAAAAGTTACTGTAGAATAGAAAGAACTCAAGAATCTTTATAGGCTAATTGAAATAGTAAGTGTCCAGGAAAATACTAATGCAACAAAAGAAAGGGAAGTAACTCGAGGTATGAAAGAGAGGGAGGGTAACAAGAGGACATTCTAGGCCGTGCACACCGTTTCACGCCAAGTATCAGGAAATTGAAGAGCTTGCTAGATTATCCTAATCTTCAGAGGAAAAACTCAGAGATAAATTTACTAGTGGAGAGAATGGGGCTGGGAGCTTAAGGGCTTAATAAATGAGGAAAGATTTGGACAGTTGTCATGGAATCTACTATGGGAAGTTATGAAAGGCGAGCATGAGTTAAGATAAACAGCTCAACTCTGTGACCTGGCTGATGTCAGGCTGATTTTATTTATTTTTTATTTTTATTTTTTTTGCAGCACTGGGGATTGAACTCACGACCTTGCGCTTGCCGGGCAGGCGCTTAGACCGCTGAGCTAGATCCCCAGCCCTGTTTTTGAGACAGGGTTTCACTATGCCGTTCAGGCTGGCCTTGAGCTCACTTTGTAGCCCAGGCTGGTCTCGAACTCACAACGATCCTCCTGTCTCAGCCTCCCGAGTGCTGGGATTACAGGCATGAGCCACCACGCCCGGCTTTCAGGCTGATTTTATAATGGATGGTGTGTTCAACAGCCAACATTGGCAAACCTCCCCAGGCAGTGAAAAGGTCCACAGAAGGTAGAAGGGGGGTTGTCTCTCTAGAGCTGGGACTTAGAACAAGGTCCAGAAGAGGGTCTAGAGAAGAGGAGCGCTGGAGTGGATGGGAGAGCACAATTAATGCCAAACTATGAAGTTCCAATGGGAAATGAGCCAAGGTAGAGGTCATAATGAATATTTCGTTGCATCTTCCTAGAGTTCACATAAATTTGCCTGGAGTTTGAGAGACCCTGGCTGTTTGAACAAAACTAAGATAATTTCTCAGAGAAAATCTGGCAAACATTTATTAGAAAAAGGAATAAATTTGAGGTCTGATAAAAACTAAGGAAAGCACCAAGTCATTTGGTTTTCTTGGCCAAATGCCTTTCTTGAATATAAATGTCAAGGTCAAAAAGTTAGGGAGTGAAGTAAAATAATTTTTAAATTTATCTAATCCTATGGAGACATATGGGAGATATGTCTCTTGCACATCTGGAAAACTGGATGCAAAAAATGAACCCATAGTTAAGGCTTTTTGAAAATCTCAATGATTGGACATAAGCTTTTTAGGTTCAGAATTATGTTTTAAAAATAGTCTTCTAACAATAAATATTGTCATAATTAAAATAATTCTTCTGATATTCTTGGAAGTGAAATTGCTGTGTGAAATGGAATTCACATTTTAAAATTTGGTAATACTCTGAAATTATTGTCCTTAAAAGCTATACTAATTTGTACTTGCACAGACAGAAAACACATTTTTCTTTATTTTTGCCAACCTCCTACCCTGACAGGAGGAGGAATGATATTGATATTTTAGTTTACTTTTTCTTGATTACTAATGTTACTTAACATCTATTAAAGCATTTAGTAGCCATTTTTGTTGCCTTTTCTGTGTATTTCCTGAGTCTATGGATTAGTGATTCTCAGTTGCTATGTCTTTTTCTTATAGCTTTTCAAGAACTCTTTATCTATTAGACGGATGGTTAATTTGTTTATTTTATAAGTGTTTTTCACTTTCTTATAAACTTTATCTTTGTTTAGTGTTATGGATTATGTTATGTTTTTGAACCTGTCAGTGTTTTAATTATTAATTTTGATTTTTAATTAGTACACAAAAACATAAAGTCATGCATGTTAATATGATACAATGTATTGCTTGTACATGGATATATTATATAATGTTCAAATTAGGTTAAACATACTTACCTTCTTAAACATTTATCATTTTCTTGTGGTGAAAACTTCTTAAATCTTTTCTTTGAATTTTTGAAATGTCTAGGACATTGTTATCTACAGTCAGCCTTTTGTGCATGGCATTGTGCTTCTATCTAACTATAATTTAGTATCTGCGGATACAACTTCCATGCTACCTCCATACACTTTTCCTGGCTTCTGGTTTACCACCATTCTACTCTCTCTTTCCAGGAGATCAAATGTTTTCATATTCCACATGTAAGAGTGATCATGCACAATTTGTCTGTTTACACCTGCCTTACTTTGCTTAACACAGTGATAACCAGCTTCATCTGTATTATTGCAAATGACAGAATTTTATTCCTTTATGACTTCATAGTGCATTTCATTGCATGTATATACTTTCTTTATCCACACTTTCTTTATCCATTCATCAGCTGATGGACACTTAGCTTTTCATTTCTTAACTTCTGTGAATAGTGTTGCAATGAACATTGGAGTATAAGTGTCTCCTTGCCCTGCTGATTTCATTTCCTTTGAATATATATGCAGAAGTAGAATTGTTGGATCATGTAGTGCCAAGTTCTATTTTAAATTCTGTACAACTTCTATTCCATTTTCCATAATGGCTATGGTCTGTCAATATTTTGACATAGTTGAATCCCAATGTTTTCCATAAAAGCTTCTTGCTTTTATCCCTTGCTTAAGAAAGCCTTATCTAATTTCTACTGGGCTGTGAATAGAACATGTTCTGATTTTATATTTTGAGTGAAGTGTTTATATTTGATCACCATTAGTGCTAGCAAATGCAAGTGAGTGTGCAGAGGCCGGAGAGCTGGCTGCTTTTATCATGATTTTCCAAGGACCTCTGACAAAACTGAGTTATCGAAAATAAAATTTTTTAAAAATAGTATTTCTGGGTC
>RJWT010017791.1:0-19166 GCA_004365215.1 Cuniculus paca | reverse complement strand
TGTTACTGAAAAGAATGTATAACCTATTTAAAGGAGTGGAATACTCTGTATATATCCAATAAATCCATATGTTCAAGGGTGTGGTTCAGTACTAATATTTCTTTATTGATTTTTTTGTTTAGTTGATCTATACTTTGGGAAAGTAGAGTGTTAAAATGCCCTACTATGATTGTGTTAGTATTTATTTGATCTTTTAATTTTAATAGTTTTTGTTTTATGAAGATAGGTACTATAATATTCAGTGTATCTATGTTTATCAGTGTTACCTCTTCTTGTTGAATTGTTCCCTTAACTAGTATGTGGTGACCTTTGTCTCTTTTAATCAGTTTTATCTTGAAGTTTCCCATGTCTAACATTGGAATTGCTACCTCTGCTTGTTTTAAGGGTTGTGGTACATGAAATATTGTTTTCCATTCTTTTATTTTTAATCTATGAATATCTTTTTGGATGAGATGAGTTTCTTAAATGCAACAAATTGTTGCATTCTGTTTGTTGATCCAGTCTGCCACTCTGTCTTTTAATTTGAGAGTTGAGACTTAATATTAAGAGATATTACTGAGGTGTGTTGGTTATTTACTAACAATGCCTTCATTATCTGTTGGCACATGCTTTTTCTTTTCCTGATTTTTTTGTTGCTGGCTGAGATTTTAAATTGAAAGGATGGTGATTTGTATTTATGTGTATCTATTGAGGTGGTCATATGTCTATCACTATTTTTTTACTTATTTTTGTAGTGGGAATCAAACTCACAACCTCACATTGGCCAGGCAGGCGATGTGCCACTAAGCTATATCCCCAGCCCTGTCTATCATTATATAAATGTAGTATATCACTTTTATTGATTTGCATGTATGTTGAATAACTCTACATTCGAGGGATAAATCACATTTAATCATGGCATATAATTATTTAATATAAACCTGAATTTAGTTTACAGGATCTTTTCAGCGATTTTGCATCTATGTACAGCAGGCATATGGCCTTCACTATCTTTTCCTTGTAGGAGTGTTCATATCTGGCTTTGCCGTAAGTGTGGTCATGTAGAATGAACTTGAAAGTGTTCCTTCCTCTTCAATTTTAGAAGACTTTAAGGAGACTTAATATGAATTCTTTAATGTTTAGTAGAATTAATCAGTGGTACCATCTAATCCTGGGATTTTCTTTGTGGGAATATTTTGATTACTGTTAAAATGTCCTTATTTTTTCATTTATTTGTTTTTTGTTTAGATTTTCCATTTCTTTGTGATTCAGGCTTGACAATTTATGTTTATAAGATTTATCCATTTCTTCTAGATTATCCATTTTTTGGCATATACTTGTCCACTGTAGTTACTTGAACCTTTGTATTTTCGTAAAATCAGTTTCAATGTCTGTTTCATCTATAATTTTATTTAGTCATTGTTTTATGGTTAGCCTAGCCTAGTTTTGTCAATTTTATTTATCTCTTCTAAAAAGCAACTATTTGCTTATTGATCTGTTCTATTTTATTTTCTGTTTTATTTCTGCTCAGATCTGTATTATTGCCTTTCTTCTACTAACTTTGGTTAGTGGTTAATTTGTTGTTTCCTCAATTTCTTAAGGTGTAAAATGGGGTTGTTTAATAAATAGGTTTTTTTATGTAGGCATTTATTATTATAAATATACCTATTAGAATTACTTTTGATGCATCTCAAATTTTAGTAAGCTGTGTTTTCAATGCCTTCAAAATTTTTTTCTTGACCCACTGATTGTTCAGTACTATGTTATTTAATTTCCATATATTTTTGACTGTTCTAACTTTCTGCTTACAGTTGATTTCTAGTTTTCTATCAGTGTGACCAAAAAAATTCAAAATGACTTGAATCTTCTCAAATTTGTTAAAATTTGCTTTAGGATCTGATATGTTGTCTATTATAGAGCATATCCCATACATGCTCAAAAGGACTGTATATTCTGCTATCGTTGAATGGAATGTTATATATATAATTTATTAGGTACAGCTGATTTAAAGTATTATTTAGTTCAGTGTTTATTACTTACTTTGTTAACCTGGATAATTGTTCTATTGTTAGAAGTGGAGATATTAAACTTCACTACTATTCCTGTATTACTGCCTATTTATCCCTTCACTGCTGTTACTATTTGCTCTACATATTTAGGTACTCTGATATTATTGGTTTCATATGTACTTGTAGTTGCTATGTCTTGAAGAATTAATCTGTTTATCATTATAATGATCCTTTGGCTCCTAAGACACTTTTCAAGTTAGCATCTATTTTTGTAAGCCACCTTTGGCTTCTATTTACATGGAATATCTTTTTCTTCCCTTCCTTTTAGCCAATTAGTGTTCTTAAAATTTGAGTCCCTTGTAAGCAGTTTATAGTTGGGTTTTGACTTTTTAATCCATTCACCTACTTTCTTCCTTTGGATTAGAGAATTTAAGCCTTTTCCTTTAATTAGTGACAGGTAAGTAATGCCATTTTGTTGCTTTATACTTGTTTTGTGGATTCGTTGCTCTTTTTTCCTCTCTTGCTATCTCTTTTTGTGCTTTGAGTTTCTGTAGTGCTATACTTTGATTCATTTTAGAGTCTGTGTACCTATTATGTTTTTTGCTTTGTAGTTACTGTGAGACTACATTAAAGATCAATTATAAACAGTCTGTGTAAGCATAATAACAATTCAACTTCATGCAGGCTTGTACTCTTACCTGTCATTCACCTACATGGACATTTTGGTTGTTGAAATAAAACTTTGTATCTTTTTATATTGTGTGCCTATTAACAAAGTGTTGTAATTATAAATATTTTCTAAACTTTGTCTTTTTTATTTTTAAGAGAAAAAAACAAAACTCAAAACAAGATAATAAGAAGGTAACAATGATTAATACATTGCATATTTCATCTTTAAATTAGTTACTCAGAGTGCAAGATATCAGCATTTAATTCTCCAACAATATTACAACAAATCTTTCTTTGCAATGAACTAAGAGAAATTAGTAATATAACGATCTTAACTATTGTTTAGATATAGATATAGATTATATTTTTGTTTTTCCCTTCTTTTCTCCATTCCTCCATCCCAGTTTCTCTTTCCTTTTGAAGCTTCTTCCCATTTTACAATATTTATTGTACATTTTGGGTCCTATTTACACTTTTAGCTTTTCACACCAAGGAGACAATATGATGTTTACATATGCGAATCTGATTTCACTTATTAGTATGGGCTCTAGTTGCATCCCTTTATCTATAAAAGCCTCGAGTTTATCCTCCTTTGTGGCTGAGTAGTATTCCATTGTATAAAAATGCCACATCTTTCTTATCAGTTCTTCAGTTAATGGATATTTGGATTGTTTCCAAGATTTGGCTATTACAAATTGTGCTGCTATAAACATGGGTGCACATATATTGCTGTGGTACAATGTTATTAATTCTTCTAGGAATATACCCAGAAGGGGAATAGCTGGGTCAAATGGGACCTCCAGTTCTAGTTTTTAAACTTTGTCTTTTTAACCTTTATTGTAGAATTAAATTTGATACAGATGCCACTGTTTCCATATCAGAATACTATGAATTTGAATATAAATTTACTGTACTGACAAATTTTTTGCTTTCATATGTTTTCATGTTACTAATCAGTATCCTCCCATTTCAATTTTAAAAACTGACATTGGCATTTCTGGGAGGGTGTTTAGTAGTAATGAACTGTATCATTTTTTGTTTGTCTGGGAAAGTATCTTGCCTTCATTTCTAAAGTACAACTCTCCTGGATACAGTATTATTTGTTGTCAGTATTATTTTTTTCTTTTAGTTGTTGAATAAATCATGTCACTCTTTTGTACTTCATGCTTCCTGTTGAGATATCACTTTATAGTACTGGGGATGTTCCCTTATGTATAACAAGTTACACATTTTGAAATTCTCTTTGTCTTTGACTTTTGGCAGTTCGATTATAGTATATCTCACTAAAGTTATCTTTGGATTGAATCTGTTTTGGAAGTTTGAACTTCATGAATCTGGGTGTGCTTATTTCTCCTAAGATTTGGGAAGTTTTCAACCTCTATTCTTTAAATAAATTGCCCCTTCTCTGTGTCTTCACTTTATGAAACTCCTATAATGCCATCACTGGTTCCTTTGATGGTATCCTATAAGTCTCATAGGATTTCTTTCTTGTTTTCATTCTTATTTTGTTTTATCTTATTTGAAAGGATAAATTCAAAAGATTTACCTTCACATTTACAAATACTTTCTTCTGCTTTATCATGTTTACTATTGAAGCACTCTATTAAATTTGTCATTTCATTCACTATAGTCTTTGGTTCAGAAATTTGTATTTGATTCCTTTTTAATGATTCTATCTTTTGTTGATTCAATGTTTTTCAGACATTACTTTCTTTAGTAATTTATCTGGATTTTATCTTGGCATTCTCTAAAATAATTATTTTGAATTATATTTTAGATAACTCATAGATCTTTTTTTTAAGGTCAATTCCTTGATTCATTTTATGTCTTTTGCCTTTTCATGTTTCTGCTGACTTTGTTTTGATGTCTCATTTTAAGGAGTAGTTACTTCAGCATTTTTGAAGTAGATACAGTGGAGAAAATCTTTCACCTATGTTTAGCTTCAAGAATGCTGATTGGCTGGGTTGTGCAATCTCCCATTCCAGGAAGGGTGCAATGGCTTGACTTCCGTGTATCTCTGACCACTGAAGCCAATGTTGGCAACTGCTGCAGGGATCTTAGACATCCAGAGTTTCTGATGTGTGCTGTAACTGCAGGTGTAGGGTCTGTTGCGAGGAATCCTCCTGTTTTCTGCTCTCCTGAGTGTGGGAGTTCTAGCTAAAAGAATCCACCTTGGCAGATCTGACATGCTGACCCACTCACAGGATCTTGGATGCAGATACATTCTCAGTGATGTTGGTACTAGTGTTTGGGTGCTCAGAGCAGAAAGGGAGCCAGGATCCAGTGGTGAGAAGTTCAAAGAACTCCACCTGGAGCACATGCATGCTTCATGTGGAAACAGCACTAGTATCTGAGAGTATGGGAATATTCACGTTTCTGGTAAGCCTGATTGAGTCTAGAATGTGCCAAAATACCTTGGCTATATAAAGGCACACAATAGTATCCATGATTCTAGGTATGACAAAGCAGCATCATGTGCATAAGGATAATAAAAATATCATAAATTGGGTATAAATTATAAACAACAGAAATTTATTTCTCTATTCTGAAAGCTGGAAAGATTGAGATCAAGGTGTCAGTAGATTCAGCATCTGGTAAGGGTCTGTTCCAAACAGATGGTACCATTTACATCCATCATCACATGATAGATGAAGCAAAGCAGCTGGGTGAGGCTTCTTTTATCAGGGCATTCAGTCAGTTATGAGGATTCTGCTCTCACGATCTAATCATCGCCCAAATGTCCCATCATCTTGAGTGTTAGGTTTCAACACATGAATTTTGAAGGCAATACAGACATTCAGACCACAGATTTCTGTATTCTTTTCTGCTGTAATGTCTTAATATTCAGACGACTTTTTATTTCACTTGTATTTTCATCTGTAAAATGTTGAGTGTTTTTAATATCCCTAATTTCTTTTTTTTATTTCTTTTTTTTTTTTTTTGCAGCACCAGGGACTGAATATATCCCTAATTTCTCACTTTATCATATCTTTGTTTTTCTCAATCTTTTTTTCTTATTTTGAATACATTTTTCAAGCACTTTCAATATCTTTGCGAAGTTTATCATCTCTTTCACATCTGATATCTTCCTTTTGAGTTATTTTCAGCTCTGGCTGTCAGTCATACATTCCTGATTCTTTATATGCCTACTAATTTTTGTACATTAGACATTATAAATTATTCATTTTTGTGAAAGGTAGTATATTCCTGGATTTTTTTTTCAGTAGTATTGAATTATTTTTCTGAAGACAGTTACCTGGTATCTCTGTTCTAAAACCTTTTTAGGATAGATCCCAAAAAGCTATTAATCTGTGAATACTTTGTTCCATTACTAAAGTGACACCTCGATATCTGCTGTTCTATATGAGATCTATGAAATATTCTCAACTTTTCATGAGGTTCTTTTGATGGTTCTTTCTCCAGGCCCTTTGTTAGTTTATTCACATAGATGTACAGATTAATACGCAACCAGTCTTAACAGGACCATTCAGGAAATATCTCCTGATGGGTAACTCTCTCTCTAATATTTTTCCTCATATTTTTACTACTTTTGCTGATTTAGTATCTGATTCTTTCTTTCTCTCTCTCTCTCTCTTTCTCTCCCCCTCCCTCCCTCCCTCTCTTCAATTCAATAAAATCACTGAATTCTCTTAAGTTTTTTTAGTGGGTGTCAGCCTGGAAAATCACTCCAGTTATTAATCTAAAGTATTTGTGAGATTTACTTTAATTGTTATCCTTCTCTCATAGCACCCTGTGTTACCTGTTAACCAACATGTGAAAACTGTTGTTTTATATATTTTGTCAATTTTTTAGTTGTTCAAGATAGGTTAAATCCATTCTCCTTACTGACTATAACTACTGCCTGACTACCAATCCTAAGGCATATCTTTCCAGTTTTCTCATTTTTAAATCCAACACAAAAATAATTATGACTGATGTTGTATACTCTCATTGCCTATTTTTTCCTCAGTATTGCATTTGAGAACACCATCAGCCCTATAAACAGAAGTAATTAAGTGAGTTGGAAGGGAGCATTGTCACCTGCTGCTCCTGGCTGCAGGTCCCAGCCACTGGCCTGGTACCTGGTATGCTCTGGATGATAAGAAAGAGTTATACTTTATGTGGCAGTCAAGCATCAACTGCTTTGCAGTCCCACCTGCCAGAGACTGACCTGAGCCAAATGTGTCCAGAGCAGTGATTTCATCTACCTCATCCTCTGTGACCTATAGACATTTATCAACATGAAAGCTTGAACTGACTTTAAGAGCAAGCAAAAAGGATTTCAAAAAGAAGTATTAAAACTATGAAAGGAAAATGTATAACAGGTCAATTAAGATGGAAAATAATGTCTTTCATGATGAGGATTGAACAACTTAAATAAAATCAAAAAATGAAGAAAAATTCTGAAGTTCTTCTCAAAATCAAGTAGAACCAAAAGCTGTACAGTGAAGCACAATGACATTAAGAGAAAAAGGAGATTCAAAGACACAATTTCAAACTTGCTGACCTCGTAGAAAAAAAACTATTTACCTAAGTTGTTATGAGCATATTGCAAATCTTCAGCAATTTCTCATGCTAGAATTCACCTCTAACATTTTCCTAAGAGAGGAAGTTAAAGACTGATGTAAGAGATGCTGCAGATGTGTCTTGAGAGTGATAATCCAGCACTGTGAGCAAGCTTATTGATGCCTGGAGGACAACTTACCTTTCAAGAAACTGTGCTTGTGATGATCACAGTGGAGACACCAGCATTAGCATGACAGGGTAAAGAATAAGCCTTGCTAATGATGGGGGCTACTCTGCCTACTTCGATTGTGTAGAAGAGAAGAAAACATCATAGGAATCTGACATGGAGCATGATGACCATGACTACACCATCAGTGCTGTGCTTTGCTATTCAACATTGCATGTCACATACTTGACGTAAATCTTCCCCAAAAGCTGCATACTAGCAAATTTTGTGGAGAGAATCTCAGCAAACAGTTCATCAAGCAGTGAAGAAATTGAATACAGATATCCTTTCTTTTTGTTTCTCACCATGTAAATTTAGATTAGTTACAACTACTGCATACCCTTAGGAATCTAATGTATCTGACCAGTTCAAGCTCTGAAAGCCCTGGCAGGTTGGGACCCTTTAAAGTATGACAGACCTTGAGGAGTCCACGAAATTTGTGGTCCTGGAATCTCTGGAGAATCAGATGAGAGTGGAGATGAACACATAAGTACAAGGAAATTGACTTCGGCATGGACTGGAAAAACCTGCCAAACCCTTGGTTTTGTGATATCCAATCTCAGCTAGTAGAAAGTCGCAGAGCAGAAGCACCTAGGGGTAGGGAAACAAGGCAGATGATCTCCACTACTGTAGTCTCCTGGTTCAGAAGTTACTCAGAACACCATTAATTAGCATGGACCAAAGCATGCCAAATTTTCATCAAGAAATCTCTCCCACTGCATTCTAGTGAAACTTGTCTGTTTAGTTAAGATAGTGCTTCAAACAAAAAGGATTGTATTTGTTTTAAGCAAGGAGACAAGCAGTTTTTTGTCATGTGGCCTGTGATTTTGAACAACATGCTCATGATAATAGAACAGAGAGAGAGGGAAGGTCCTTCTTTCCACACTGACAGTGGAAGAAGGACCTGTGCATGTGTCCAGTTCTGTTGAAGACGTTCTTCGGGACTCTGATGGGTTCCAGGACCCTCAGAACAGGCCAGTGTCGGTCTTTGTGATACTAACACTAACTTCTAGCAGTTGGATGAATCGCAATGAAGTGATTCTTGATAATGACTTGAAAGGCAGAAACTTTTCCTCATATTTTTTTTTAATAGAGAACCAACAGGCAATTTGAAAAATGTGATTTCTTTGGTTTTTAAAATAAGAAATTTGTTAATGTTTGGGGGACATAGTCTTTTTTTGAGGGGAAAGAGTAGTTAAAAATTTATTTCACTTGTGTTGGTCTGTTGTAGCTCATCACATTCCTGTGTTACTCTCCCAAACCCCACACATACCAAAGCAGCAAAGGTCTGTTTATCTATAGGACACACATCCAAGAATGGAATACAATAGTGCCCTACAGATGTCTATTTTCTTGCATTCTGAGGGGAACCAAATTCATTTTTACCTTATTAAATTCCTATGTCTACTGTGTCCATTGTGAAATGGAATTTTTATGAGTGAAAATAAGTCATAAGGTCATTCCCATATGTGAGCTAAATGCCTGCCTGGGCACAGGTTCAGTGCCACTTAGCTAAGTGACATTTGGTCATTTTTGCAGTATTCATTTCTTGAGGGATTCAGTAGGTGTCTCCAGGGAAAGCTGTCCTGTTTGCTTCCTTGGGGTCTCTTGCTCTGAAGGCACTATCTTGGTTAGGATACACAGCAGATCCTTCTGGCTGGTACTACTCTACCTGGGGAAAACTCACAGAGGATTTCCCTTCACCAGTTTCAGCTAATGTGTCTTGTCATTCTCTTAGAGAAAATCTTAAAATTTACAAATACATAAGCAGTTTTTATTAATAACTGCAAAATATCCTTTGTAAGAATTATAAAAAGAAATCCTAAAAAAGAGAAATTCCTATCAGGCATTATTTGCAAATCTTAGTGTGATTAATATCTTAGTATAAATTATTCAAGGGTTTGCCATGCCCTAGCTTCTTTTCTCATTGTAATTATTACAGTTGCGACTTTACCTCCAAATCCAAGGCGCCATGTAATAGCCTTTGCTAGTGGTATATTTGGTTTTTTGGTCTAGTTTTGTATATAGTTGGAGGAGGGTGTTTACTCCTACCCTGAAGTTCCAGGTTCCCTGGCTCTGAATTTTCCACTAAAGAAGGAGACAGGCTTTCCACACTGTGAATGCTTTATAGTTAGTCTGTTTTAAGTGCTCAGATTCATGATAATTGGGCTTGCATTTTACCATCCAGTTCTGCAATTCACAGACTAGAAATGATAGAATTAACAAATAACAAATGAACTTAGAAACCATGACTACGAGATGAGCTAAAGAATGCAATTCAGAGATTACAAACTCAGGTACTGAATAACTCCACAAAATAAGGATGTAGAACATTTTGGGATTGATAGTTGTATTTGTTGCTAATATCAACTAGGGACACCCTTTGCTCTGTGATTTCACACTAGACTAAGTCATACAGACATTTTCAAAACTTCTGTTACTGCAATAAATCTTTCAACAGTGAAAAAGGTACTTAGGGATATACTAATGTTTAAGAAGTCTAAGGGTACCTATTTTCTATAATCCGTAATATGTATAATATTGCATTTACTTATGGTCAGTTATTCCCTTGGATGAAAAATTATCAAGGTACTTTAAAAAGAATTTTCTGACTTGATACTCACGAAAGACTGGTAAGCTAGATAGACAAAATAATATAAAATATTATATAATTATAAAGACACTAAAATCCAGCAAAATTTATTATTTTTTCTCAAAATCATATAACCTGTAAATGACAAAGAAGGGGGTCAACCCAGTTAGTTTGATCAGTTTCCAAGGTCTATTTTATAGGAAGAAGTAGAACTCTGTGTGAAGTAGAAAAACATTTAGCATGGATAGAAGTTTTTGTTTTCATTGCTTTACTTGTGAGGATGGTATTGTGGTAGAGTGAAAAGAAACAGACTGTACAGTGTGTAGACATTCAGTCTAATAATAAAGCAACATGGAACTTATGTAAAGAAAACAAAACAACATTCCTACAATTATAATATTTTATATTTAGCCTAGGAAGCAAAATCACAGACTTAACTATTGTTCAACTAGAGGACATGTTAGGAATTGATAGAAATGAGTTAATACATACTTAGTTACTTAACATATATTTAATATATACTTATAAAATTCCTGCTTAGAACTATAGTCATTAATCAGAAAATCTAGTTAATAAGTTATTTTCTTTTAATAAATATTTTTCTTTTAATAAGTGAGGCAAAATACAGTGCAAAAATGTGAGAAAATTGTTATTTTGTTACCAAAAGTTGTATTTTCTTGTATCTACTAAGCTGTCAAAATTTTAGATATATGGAGTTGGTTTTAACTTTTAAAAATTAATTAAAATTAAGTTACTCAATTTGAATTTTAATAAAATTACTTTGGATCATAATAAGTACAATTTTATTCAGAAAAGGCATCATATTATATACCTAAGCATTTGTGGCTATTGAAGTAGGACCTTTTTTTTACTTGGGTCCCCCTTGTATTGCAAAAAGATTTTATGTCATTTTTCTATAAAAATATAAAATTTATTTATAGAGCAGAGTGGGTAATTTCAACCTCAAAAAACTGCCAATAAAGTATAATAGTAGATCACCCCTATTTTTTTTACATTAACAGGTCATGGTTATACTAAGTCAACCTATCCTATGTAAATGCAAGACTTCTTTCCTTACTTTAAAGTACCAGTCACTGGCTGGACTCCCCAAACCTTGGCAATACTTTACAGTAATACTATATTTAATTTATAGATAAGAATAATCATACTTCTAATACATTCCAGTTACATTTCTCTCTCTCTCTCTCTCTCTCTCTCTCTCTCACTCTCTCACTCTCTCACTCTCTCTCAGTGTTGCATTTGGAAACTGCAATGGGTTGGCTGTGGTGGATTTTATACAGAAGACAGTACTGTTAAACATGGGAACGATTGAACTATATAGATCAAATGACTTGTACCAGCGACAGCCACGGTCTCCTAGAAAGAACAAGCAGTTCATTGCAGGTAAGAGATAAAACAAGATGGGTTATGAACTTGATTTTTTTCACTTGTTTTTCTTATCTTCAGATTTATCTTCTTTGATGTTATTGACATGCATGGTAATATAAACAACATGATTTACAATACTGTGTAAGTAAAATGAATTGGGCAGAAACAAAGAATCTTAGAAAGGTAAGGGAGGTATTAAAAACCAATTTGTTTTTTTTTTGTTTTGTTTTTTAAAAAAAGTCAATTTGGTTTTGAAGTTAGGAAGCATCTGAAGTTTCTTAGGTTGAATTTCTAAGAAATAACAAAATAAGTTATTAAATGTAAAAATGCTATTAAAAATCAGTGTTCTCTGGTTGAAAAAGCTGCTTACAACTTTCTTGTTACAAATGTAGCCCCTTTTAAAAGATAATTTAAGATCATTTACTCCTCTTAATTTTATAAATAACTACATATTGTAACTGTCACCTTTCTTAATGACGATTTTATTGTAAACGTTTTCAGAAATACAATAAATATTAGTGATCTTTTCAAATGCCATGAAAGATGACATTTTTGACAGGACAAATTGATTTATTTAATCATAAAAGGAAAGAACTTAAGGTTAATTTAGACATAATACAAAATTTCAATGTGCTAAATTATCTAAAAATTTACTGCAATTTCAAAATATATTCACATAGTTCACTTCATAAACATTGCCAAAATTTTGTGTATTTTTTTAGTTCACTGACAAAATTAAGCAAAAGCTTTGCAGATGAAAATGATTCTGTAGTAATCTGTGTTATTTTAGACAATCTTTAAAAAAAGTTTCTACTCTTATTTAAAACAGTCAACTGGATATTTAGGCTTTTTACTGAACATACCCATGGAAAGAATATTTCATAATAAAAATTAAAATCTTACATGATGGTACTTCTTATTTTCCATAAGGTAGTTATTCCAAATTTAACATTTGAATGTGATAATAAATCAGTTTTTCTTTGGGACTAATGAAATTTGATACCCTGAAATTTTTCTTTGTTAACCTTTCTTTTGTTAACTCTAATACTTGCAATTGCTAGTTTAGACCCTTGTCACAGACACAAAATTTATCCTACAGGAACTGAGTACTTTTTTTAGGGATCTCAACTTTCACCAATGTTTTAGGAGAACTAGAAATTTAAAGTTCTACAAGCTCTGATTTCACCAATACTAGCTTTTGAAAGATCAAAATAAGAGAAATTGTGCATAAATGTACCATCAAATTCCCTCACGATTGGACAAAAGAAGTTCGATTTTCGAAAATTCACTGTAGGGTTAGAAGCTGTCAGAGAATAGTAAGGCATCCATTTGCAATGCTGAAAACACCAATTCATTCAAAAAAGTTTTGGATCATCTGACAGTATCAAAGTTACTTGCTGGATATGTACAGTATGGTGAAAAAGTGAACATTTTTTTCATGGAAAAACTAATTTAAAAATCTTAAATCTCACAAATTAGGACTATGCTTTAGAATTTTGGTGACTTTAAAATGGGAAAAGCTATCAGGAACTCATAAACTTGGTCTGTATTGTACAAGATGACTACAGTGAGTATTCACTTTATATTATAAAATGAAGTAGTAAAGCCTAAAATCCCTCAGCATACTTTTTAAATGCTGGAAGATTAAAGATAATCGTTTGTATGTTATGAAGTAATTTCTACATATTACAAGCCAAGTAAGTATACATATAAGAAAAACATGCCATCATTTTCTCTATTTGATTAAATAAAGTTGCTGCAGCATTTTCATCATTCATCTATCACCTCTTTCTAATTGATTTTTTTAATATCTCCTTTCTAATTTGATTACCTAATCTTACTGCAATTTCTTCATCTTGGCTGTTCTAGATTCTAGTATGATATCACTTCCTTTCACTTTAGACTATTTTTCTCTCTTTCCTGTGCCTGCTGCTGATGCTGGTGTTCTGGCATGTTCCAAAGACAACTTTTGCATGCGTGGCCTGTCTAACTTTTATCCTGATTTAACGAAACGGATCCGTACTTCCTATCAGAGTAAGTTCTGTAAAGGTTAGGCAAATAGCATCTTTGAGTTGTAATGCTTGACTTAAATTCATATATCCGTGCTCAGTAATGTGTTTTTTTAAAAACACATTCAACATGCATGCAAATTTTTGTTTTGTTATATAAATTAAACCTGATAAATTAAAAATAATTTTATGTGCATTTTAAATCATTACTGTCATGGACTCATTCATTCATACTTTTTGTTTCAGTGTATATTTCAAACCATGCAGACTATGTCCTTTCAGTCAAAGAATCACTGTCTTTGGTTTTGAGGACTAAGAGCTATGATGTCTTTATAAATTAAAAAAAAACTAACAGGCCATATCAATACTAAGTTAATGATTTATTTTTAACTAAGTTCCTGATTTCAGATGCTTTTTATTAAAAGTCAATACCCAAGTCCACACTCTTATATGTTAGTTTTAGATACCAAATTCTATGAACAAAGAAACTAAGATCATAGATAAAATGTTGAGTAATATTAACATTTCCTATGATAGCAAATGCATATCTAAAGATGACTGGAGTAAGCAATTCTAAAGATGGGTGGCAGAAAGTATGAGGATTAAGACTGTGACTAGAATTGTAAATCATACTGGTGACAAGGATAGAATGTATTGACATGAAAAACATTTTTATTTTGTTAGTATATAGAAAATTAAGATGCTTATGCATATATACAAGATGGCCTTATCTTTGTATAAAATGTGAATACATATGTACATTGTGTGCATATATATACACACACATATGTTCACACGTATATATTATTTGTAACCTGAATTTCTTCAGACCTCATCAGTTTGTACAAACTAATTGAATCACATCGGTTATAAAACCTAAAATTTTACTGGGCTGTACCCCTAACTTAAGTTGCCTCTCTGAAATCTTTAAAATTTTTCTTCAATGCCCAGTAATATTTTTGCTTACAAATATTGTCTAGTTTTCAACTCTAGCAGTGAACCCATTTGAGGTTATATCCTACTGTCTCTGTTTCTAGTGCCTTATGTGAAAACACTGATACATATCTTGGCTGCTGGTGCTCCTAAAACAGAAACTTATTATATACTTTGATATTTTTTGAAATTTGAAAGTTATTTAAATTTTAGTTTTCATAATTAAAGTTTTATTGAAACACAGCCACACTCAAAATTCATTTGCATCTTTTCGATGTCTACTTTAGAAAGATAGAAAATGTCTACTTTAGAAGATAGGAAAAAAATTAAAAAAAAAATTTGCTGACACCTGTCCTATAGAGTACCATTCTTTTACATTCATCTCCTACAACTACATAAGAGGTTTCAGCCAAAACCTTAAGTATAGGTAATCTCCAGAACATTTGAACTCCAGGTTAGTCCTCTGGAGCCAAAATCCCTCTATATTGTGTGTATATGTGCATTCAAATGCAGTACGGTAGAAAACTTTCTAGAATTTAAGATTGAACTTTACAAATTTCTTCTTTTACCTTTATTATATATTCTCATTTTTCTATAGTAAATATGTAGTGCTTTTTAGGTAAAAAGAGAAATTATGAACTGAGGATAAGGAATAAATTCTGCTGTGCTGGCCATGTTATAAAGGTTTAAAAAGTTTTGCGAAATGAGCAATAATTTTATATTCCCTTCAGAATAAAATATCAAATCTTTTAAACCTTTATTCAGGGTTCTCCAAAATCTAATTCCTGTCTACCTTCCAAATGGATTTTTTTATTTTCTGTAAAAAAAATACTCCTCCCCTTAAGCCAACTGTTTGTATCTTACTACGCTTATGATTTATTCATATCCTCTCCTCTCTAGAAAAGCTCTGCTGAAAATGGGTTTTGTCCCGCAATTAGAGGCCTGCTTTGCTAACTTGTTTGCTCAAATGCGTGCAGTGGCTGCAGCGTACAGATACATACACAGAAGCATCTGCAATGTTTTGATTCATTTTTATGGCTAATTTTATGTTTATGCTCTACTTTTATAAATGCATGGCAAGAATTTGGAGACCATATCAGTTAAAGATTTTAAATTTGAACTTAAAAATAATAGTAAAATAAAAAAGGGAGAGCCAGGGATTTAGCTCAGTGGCTTAAGTGCCTGCTTGGCAAGCACAAGGTTGTGAGTTCGATCCCTGGTTAAATGAATAAATAAATATAAAAAAATAAAAAAGGGAAAAATTTCTTTGTATCCTCTACATCCAGCACAAGTTATAAGCTCAGTATATAAATGATAATAGAATAGAGTATGATAGCAAGCTCTTTTCTCTCCCATGAACAGCCAGGGAAATTTTCAAATTTAATAAATGAAAGGGCAACTAACTTCTGTAATCACTGAATTCACTAGAATTTTGCAAAACCAATCATAATTTCTTTAACCAGACTTCTAAAATGTGAAGACAGAAGTAAACATCAAGCCATTATAGGATCCTCCATGTTTCTAGCAGTGGTCTCCATAGAGATATAAGCCCTGGTATAGGCAATCACATGTCCCGAAGTTTTCTTTTGATTATCATTATATGTTACACAAGGAAACTAATTATTAAATGACTCAAAATAATACTCTGGAATTTACTTTATAGAATAAATTTTATTAAAACTTTGCTTAAAATTTAACTATTGGCTAATATCTGGTTATATTTGTATAATCTCCTATTAGTATGAGAAACTTGCAGTCTTTTCATGAATTGCTTCTTGCCAGAAAAGCCTACTCATTATCCCTGTTTGAAGAGACAGAATTAACTTCTATTAAGGGTCCATTTTATTCCGAGATTGTGCTAGGCAATTTGACTCAATTTTCCATTATTTAATGATCATTATAACCCTTTGAGATAGATGGATATTTACTAGTATAGTCCTTTACCAATTAGAAAATTAAAGTTGAAAAAGATTAGTGTCTTAAAATAAGAACAAATTTATGCCTGACAGTAGTGACCTCCTACAGTTTCCACCATATGATCTCTAATTTCCTTTTACAGTTTTGTGTACATAGAAAACCAAATCCATTGCTCTGTAATCAGAAGGCATTTTTCCCCAGTTCTTACCCACTGTCAATGAAATAATATATTTAAAAATGAAACAATTTAAAATTGTTTTTCCCATATTTTAAATGAAGGTACTAAACAAAGTGCTCTCTAAAGGTCCCTTATATCTCTAAACATTTTATATTATATTTTATTCTATTATATCAATTTTGCTTTTTAAAATGATGTGATATCCTATTTTGAACCTAACGCTTTTACATTCTGGAGAAACATCTTGATTTCAGTATTCCTGGCCTTTTTATTGTTTACTTTATCATCTTGGTTAGACTCCAATAAGGTGCTTTCCCTAATTTAATTCTCATCTGCAAATCTTTCACATCATAAAATAATGAAATGGTATACTTTTTTATTTTAAAGAGAAAAATAAAACAATTTCAGAACATGATAATTAGAGGGTAACAATGGTTAATATGTTGCATCTTGTTCTTTAAATTAGTTACTCTGAGTACAAGATATCTGCATTTAATTGTCTAAACAATATTAGCACAAACCTTTCTTTTCCGTGAACTACGAGAGATTAGTAGTATAACTATCTTAGCTATCTTATAAATATACCTATATGTATACATTATGAAATTGTATACTTGAAAGAAAATTTTCATATTTTACAAATTATTTGTAGAAGCAATGAAATACTTTTGAAAGATAGCAGACTTGGGTGAAGACTTAGATCAAGTTCTACTTTTCCTACTTATTAGCTATAAATTAATGTATAATTTTAAGAAAAAAATGTAACTCATTCTTTCTTCCCATATAAAATAAAGTAAAAATCATAATCCTGGGCTGGGGATCTAGCTCAGCGGCCTAAGCGCCTGCCCGGCAAGTGCAAAGTCATGAGTTCAATCCCCAGTGCTGCAAAAAAAATCATAATCCTTGCTTTCTTTTGAGAGTTGTAGAACACACATTTCAATGTTTATGAAAGTACTTCTATAAATATTAGATGTTTATTATTGTATATGATAAAATGATGGCACAGAAAGGTTAAATACCTTTCCTACTATCATAAACAGTGTACCAAAAAGATAGTGTTAAAGGTTGGTTGCCTCAGTGTATAGTGTTTAACTCATGATAATGACAGAAATTTTACTAGTTAAAAACTGATCATATACCATTTGAGTTAAAGGAAGTTTGGAAAATATTTTTAAGGAGGAATTTGCTGAAAAAATGTGCTTGTATGTCAATTTCTATTTATGCAACAGGGAATTACTTGGAAAATCTCAAGCCCATCTATTGATATTTTCTTTCTTTCATCAAACTTTGTCATTTTTTTTTAATTTGAGGAAAGATAGGATGTCCTGAAACACAAAACAGTAAAATAAAGAAGAAATTAAAGAAAAGGAAAGAATAAGAGATCTAACAAACAGGGCAAATAAATATTTTTAAATGACTAGAGATAGTCCGAAACAGAAGAAAAATAAAACAAAGACTTAAGAAAAGAAGGAATATTTTAAGGGAAATAAAGCATAATACACTAAACTGTAAATTGGGAAAAACCTTGAAAGACTATTGGACAACTACTAGATCAAACATTTATTGTAGGCATTAAGTACACAGTGATAAGTGAAGCGATTGGCCTTCTTTCCATTTATCCTAGATAATATACAGATAAATCTGTGGGTATACTATTATAGTTGAAAAAGGTTAGCAGTGCTGTGATAGAGCAAAAATGACATAAGAGGATAAAGTTGAACCAATTTTCAGTGTTGCCAGAGAAAACCTATCTAATGAGAAAACTCTTAAGGGAAACTTTGCAAGACAAGAAAGAACCAGTCCACAGGGTAGAGTAATAGGTATCAGATTTGGTGTCCTATCTGCAACAATTAAAAAAAAAAAGACAAACTTTAAGACACAAGACCTAAACCAATTTTTAAAAAATTATGTCTAACATATGGGAACAACAGAAATGAACCCTACAATCACCAATTACACCTATGTATTGCAAAGTTGCTAGACTATAGAAAAGGAAGGGAAGCCCACTGGCTATCTCCCTAAGCTGCACAACTACAGATAAGAAACAAGGAGAGCCAAGGCAGCTACAACTGACAAAGAATTCTAGTGATTTATTGATTTTACTCCCAAAGAAAAAATTTCAGCAATCAACAGAGCTTACTCCTCAAGCAAAGTATTCCCCAAGCAAAGTACTTCTTTGGATACTGATCAAGCAAAGTATCCAAAGAAGCTACTAGGGTCAAGTAAAGAACCATGTGGAAGAATTAAAGAAAACAGTGCCCCATACTCAAAAGAAATAATCCCTGTTACCAGCAATCAGACTAGAAAATACTTGTAACTCACATCTAACTCTATTCAGAATTGTACTGGAGATGCTAGCCAATCAGGTAACAAAGAGAAATAAATTTATTCACATTATTAAGGATAAATTTAAATAATATTTATTCATAGACAACTGTACTGACTATAAAGAAAATCTCATGAAATCCAAAAGGAAAAAAGAAGCTTCCTGGATGAAAGGTGAATTTAAGAAAATGTGAGAGAATGTCATTATATAAAATTCAATTGAATTTCTGTATTCCCACAACTAGCCAACTAAAATTAACATTTTATGTATAGTATTTGCAATAGCATCAAAAATGAGATAGCTGTAAATGAGACAACAGGTGTGAAAGACCCACACATTGAAACTATCAAAGCATTGCTTAGAAAAGTTCAACAACAACAAAAAAACACTAAAAAAATAGTTATACCATGTTCACATTTCAGGAGAATTTAT
>RJWT010017790.1:0-19187 GCA_004365215.1 Cuniculus paca | reverse complement strand
ATTGAAAAATGTGTTTATTAAATGAAGACCATTTTGTTCCATTCACATGACAGTAGATCACCAAGCTGCCTTCAACCTTACAAAATAACCTTGCCATTCATTTCTAAGAAGAGAAACTTAATGGAGAGAAGAAAGCCTACACTCCGTGAAACCAAATGAATTAATTCTACTTAGCCAACAAGTAAACATAGGACTAGGAGTCAAAAGGCTACAACCTCCCTTTCCTTGGCATGTGCAGAAAGCATAGCCTGCTCTGAAATGTCTTCTACTTTCCCAGACTGCTTTTGTTGCTTAAATGTTTAGCAAAAAAAACAGAAAAAAGAAAGAGGGGGGAGGTTCAGACCATCTCAGGTCTCCCTCCCCCAGAAACCTGTTTTACTAATTGCATTGTACACGGCTGCAGAAGGCCCCAGAAGGAACTTGTGGGGGGAAATCACTAGGGCTAACAACCATGCATCCTCAAAGCTTGAGAACACACAGTCGGGGGCAGGTTCTAGGCTGGGTGTCTCCCCCTGTTCCTGTTGGAGCTACTGTATGATTAAGCAAACTTCAGTTTTGGTTCCTATCAGGCATTCCTCTTGGGGTGCACTCCTGGCCTTAAACCCCACATGAGACCACAGGTAAATGTGTATTTTTATGGTCCCATAGTCTCAGGACTTTTCCATCTCTATTGCTTACAGCACGCAGTGAGCTGATGATATAGGAGCAGCTGATGTGATGGCTCTAAGTGGCTTGGCAGCTTCAGTTCTTGCAACGACTGGAGTGTCACAAAGATAAGGTCCTGGTACCCAGTTCGCTCTTCAAGATGTTCAAAAACAAAATTCAAAACTTATTAGAAGAGATGCGATGAGCTTCTATTTATGCCTCAAGTGAAGATACTTGAGTCAGCTGCCTCCCTGGCAGGCTGCCTCCTGGGGCTCGCTCCTCAGCGGGCTCTCACAGTGTGCTCTCACAGTTTATCTTCAGAACCGATTTTCTTTCCCAAGCTTGCATAGCTCTCCTTGGATGGCCATACGGCCAGGTGAGGTACCGGCAAGGGAAAACAAATGAGAGAGAACTGGGCTCAGGATTCAGAAAATGTGCTTTCTTTGTGTACTGCAGAAACTTTTCTAATCTTCTCATAATTCACATTTCATGTTCTTCATTTTTATACTTGAATATTTGATTGATAAGTGCAGCAAAAAAGTAGACAAATGGAAAACAAAAACATACAAATCTATTTTATATTTACACTCTGATTTTTTTCTCTAGAATAAGCATCATTTCTTTGGCATTGACCAGAGAAGATGATCTATTTAAAGAATATTTGCCAATTAATTTGATGAAAAAAATCTCATGTCATTAAATTTTCTATACTCAAAACACTTGAGATTTTTTCCCATTATACTAGTTTAATTCTTGCATGAATTATTTGTTTTTACACAAAATTCATCAGATGCAAGTTCTTTTTTCCCCAGAATCTTCTTTGACTTTTGTTTCCCTACTATTTTCTTTGGTTGTTGTTTGTTTATTTTAAAATTTCATTTCTTTCTGAAAGATGGCCGCACAGACAAAATAACCAACAAGTCTTAAGGTCATACTTCTGGCCACTCCACATTTCCAACTTGAGTTTATTTGTTGTAAATCTCCTAAGACTTTGTCTTATTTTGTTTTAGTCCTTTTCCTTCCTTTCTGATCTGTTTTGGGGCTGGCAGATCATTTTGACCCAAGTGAACAATATTTTACATGTTAGAGCTCTGTTCATTGTCACTTGTTAGATATGGCCCACACTAACTGTAATGACCTTTTGAATTTTAAGTCAATCTTAAAGTCAGTTCAAGTCAGTTGTCTAAAGATTGCGTTCTCTTCCCAATGTTGTGTCCACAACACCCTTGACAATCCTATTTTCTCACATGTTCATCTATAACTCTGTTTATAGTGTTGCTAAGAGAGTTCAAGAAACAAAATTTAGACAGCCAGTATTATGGTTGAATTTTTTAATTGAATTTTTATTGCTATACATCTTCAGGTGAACCAAAGGAATGAGTTTCAACAAAAACTGGTGAGGAAGGATGGAAGTGACAACATTCTCAGCACTTGGTTTTTTTAAGACTGGGAGGACTCAGGGTCAGAATCCACTTCTGATCCAGTGAAGGTCAAACCAGATGACTTCTTTAGGTCCTTCCTAAAGGTTGGCAAAATCATCTTTTTTGGTGTCTTGGAAAACAAAAATGATCATTCCTATATCAACATTTTTTTTCATTAATTTTTAAAAATGTATTTATTTGCTTGTTTGTTTTATTTTGGATTTTTGAGACAGGGCCTCACTATGTAATTCAAGCAGGTCTTGAATTCAAGATGCAGCCCAGGCTGGCCTGGAACTCGCAGCGATCCTCCTGCCTCTGAGTGCTGGGATTACAGGCATGTGCCACCACGCTGAGCTCCTCCATTTTTTAAAGGATTTGACCATGAAAAAAAAAATCTACCTCATGGGAAACTGATTCCCATTCACATTTTTGGAGATTGCCCTAGCAGATCTTCCATTAGCTGGGCCTTTGTGTTCCAAGAACAAGAAAGCTCAGCTCTTCTATCTTTGGTGGAGGCCCTGGTATACCTCATAGTCTTTAAAGCCCATCACAAAGGAGTGCGCAAAATCGAAGGCAGGAGTTTCTGTTACCTACTTACTTACATACACATAGGGTTGAGCTATAAAAATATCTGAAGGAGGTCACCAAGTGTTAATGCAAAAATTTCCCCCAAAACACTCTCCATCTCCTGGAGGCTCCAGCCCACTCGATGGTATTCTAGTGATGCTTGAGACTTAGGATCTTGACATCTGTGTAACATGGAAGGTTTCTTTCAATACCATGTATATTTATTAAGTGTTCGTGACTTGGAAGTTATAAATGGTTATACTTTACTCATTGGATATGATCAAGTTACATTCATTCACAAAAGAATCCACATCACACCTTTTTCTTTGTATTTAAGTACTCAAAATCCATCAAGAACCCTTAGGAATTACTGCACCTGCTTTGCAAGTATATTTGCATTGTGTGCACATTCATAACTGTCACATTCTGATGGCATTTATAACTTTGGGTAAATAGTAAGACAGAGAGAGGAATTCAGTGAGACAAAGAATAATTATGAAAACCAGTATCAACCTCAAAACAAGGAAACTTGAATTTGCTGTTTAAATATTGAGTCTTTTGTAGAATAAACTTCTTATACAAGCCTAAGAGTTGCTTCAGGTAGGAGGCATCGATTAAAATTAGTCAATGGAAGTATGATGAGATACAGGACTTTTACACAGTCTCCAAGTATGTCTATTAATAAGGATACTTATTAAGAGAACAAAAAGATGTGCAACTTTAGAGTGGCAAAAACAAAGAGACACCAGCTTCACCAAAGGATGAAATTTAATATCACCAGTGTTAATATCACCAGTGATATCAACACCACACACCTTCTATTATGATACAGAGAGAGGGACATAACATCATTTCTCTGATGAAAACACATAACCTGGAGGACACGAAAAATATGGAAAGACCTCCCATCTTCACGAATACGAATAATTATTATTGTTAAAATGTCCATACCGTTCAAAGTGATTTACAGATTCATTGCAATTCCCATCAAAATACCAATAACGTTCTTCTCAGAACTAAAAAAAATGCAATCTTAAAATGTATATAGAAACGCAAGACTCTGAATAGCCAAGGCTGTCCTGAGCAAAAAGAACAATGTTGGAAACATCACACTAAGTTCAAAATATACTACAAAGCAAAAGTAACAAAAACATTGGCGTAAAAACAGACACAAAGGCAAATGAAACAGAATACAGCGCCCAGAAATAACACCATGCCTTTACAGTTCAACAAAGGTGCAAAAAGATGCACTGGAGGAAGGACAGCCCTTTTGATAAATGGTGCTAGGAAAAGTGGAAAGTGATGGGTAAAAGATTAAGTTATCTCACTTTTATAAAAATAAGCTAAAACTGTATTAAAGAACCAAATGTAAGACCTGAAAATACGAAACTACGAGCTACTATGAACTAATGTGAAACTACTACTAAAATATGAAGCTAAAACAGAGAAGACACTTGAAGACCTCAGTATAAGCAAAGAAAAATTTTGATAAGATCCCCAAATCACAGAAAACAAAAGTGAAAATGGACAAATGGAATTATATCAAACTAAGAATGTTCTGCAAGAAAAGGCAATCAACAGAATAAAGAAATAAGCAAGAGAATGGGAGAAAATTTTGCAAACTCTTCATCTGACAAAGAATTAAAACCTAGAATAGAATATAGATGGAGCTTTTAAAACTTCACCAACAAAAATCACATGCCAATTAAAAATGGTCAAAGAATATGAACAGACAAGTCTCAAAAGAAGACATTTAAATGACCAACAAATTTATGAAAGAGTGCTCAATTTCATTAGCCCTCAGGGAAATGCAAGTTAAAACCCCAATGAGATATCCTCTCACCCCAGTTAGAATGGCTGTTATCAAAAGACAAAAATAACAAGTGCTAGAGGGAATGGTGGAACACTATTGGTGGAAATATACCTTAATACAGCCACTATGGAGAACATTATAGAGGGTTCACAAGAATCAAAAAATGGATATGATTTAATTGTCCCACCTCTGGGTATGCATAGAAAGGAAATGATTTGAGCATATGAAAGTGATACCTGCCTGCCATGTCTATTGCCACACTATTCATGTTATCTAAAATACGTGATCAACCAGATGCCCATCAGCAGCCACATAGATAATGAAACTGTGGTGCATATATACAGTGGGATATTCTTCAGCCATAAAAGAATGAAGTCCTGTCATTTTCACAAAATGGAAGAAACTAGAGGACAAGAGGTTAAGTTAAATAAGTCAGACATAGACAGATGAATGCCACATTTTCTAATATGTGGATGATTAAGATTCAATTGGAATGAATAGTAGTGATTACTAGCAGCCTGGGGGTATAATGGGTAATGAGGACCTAAACGCAGAAGTAATAAGTCTTAGTATTCTGCAAAAAGCAGGATGGGTGGGGTAGGGTTAGTTCACAATAACCTTTACATATATTATAAATAACCAGAAGAGCTCAGAGGCTGCACAAACAAAGCCAGGTAAAGAGACAGAAAAGATAATTACTCTGATTCCATCCATATATGTTCTACACATATATTGAAATATCATGCTCTATCCCATAAATATGTACAATTACTATGAGTTAATCAAAACAATTAGTGTTTAAGATGATGGAAATAATACTTTCATGTCATCACTGTATACACTGTATGCATGTATCAGTCATCACACTGTACCCCATGCATATACACAATTAAAGCAGTAATCAGTAACCAAAAATGTAAGCAAATAACCTGAAACAGATCAGAAGGAAACATCAGGCAGATTCACACTGAAGAACCTTTCACAAAATAAGAGACCGAATCTCCTTCGGCGTCAACATCACAGAACACAAACAGAAGGTCAAGGAAATGTTTCACATTAGAGGAAAATAAGTGAAGATGACAACTAATGACAATATACAACCTTAAATTGCATTCAGGACTAGGGAAATAATACTAGTGGGATAATTACTAAAATTCAAAGAACCATAATATTTAAACAGTAAGACAGTATTGACTTTTTTTTCATCACTGGTAATTGAAACTAGGACCTTCGCAATAAGCTACATCTCCAGCCCTTTGTTTATTTTTTAATTTTGAGACAGCATCTTGCTAATTGTTAAATTGCCCAGACTGGGTTCAAACTTGAGATCCTCCTGCCTCGGCTTCCCAGAATACTTGAACTACAAGTGTGCACCACCATGCCTGGCTTACATTTCCTGATTTTGATCACTGTAATAGAGTTACAGGACAGAGTAATATTTGAAGAATCTAAAAGAGGACACACTGAAATTACATTTTTAACCTTTTTATAAATCAAAAGTTATTTCAAAATAAAAAGCTACAACTTAAAAATGTAAACCCAAAACAGAACAAATGTATCAGCATGTATGTCACATCTGATAAACTGTGGGAAAAAAAAAAAAAGACTAGTTGAGAAACTCTGAAAGGGTTGAGAACAACTGAATGAGATGGTATGTGAGATTCTTTTGCATGCTAAAGCTTTACAATTTCATGAATTACGAAATTTAGAAAGTCACAATTTGTTAGGATCTATTACTTTAACAAAACTGGCCTCCAATTGAACCATTGAGAGAGAAGACATTTGAAATGTTTCGTATCTTTATATTCATACCAATATACAGGTACAAATCAGCCAACACTCTCATAAGAGATACTGACTGCTTGGATGAATGTGCTTTTTTGTCTTTTCCATGAGTGAAGACATATTCGCATATTTGTGCAATTAATGTATCTCATTCTAGATGATATATGAAACTGGCCATCCAAATTAACTATACTCATGCCCACCTAGTCTGGCCTCACATTCAGTTTTCCACTGCTCACACACGGAGAGGGCACCAATTACGATTTTCATATAAAGTCCTATTAAATATGCAGGAGTCCTATTAGGGATGCAGAAAACGGGGCGCATTCCAAGTGCTGTTTATATACAACCCACATCGTTCTGCTTCACTGTTAACCTTTTAGAGTAACAACATCATGCACTTTACTTAGCAATGTCCACACTTCGAGTATATTTGAACTTGAAAACGAATTCTCTGGCTAAGATTAACCTCAGGAATTGGTTATCGTCTCTGCCATCTACACTTAACATTGTTTTAAGGAAGTACTCAATGTTGTTCTTACTAAGGGTGCTCCCTTCTGTAGATGTCTGCAACCAACCTGGGGAAGCACCTGAGTTTCTGGATTTTTCTCTGCCACTTACCAGTTCTGCCTCAATTAGCTCAGCTGTAAATAGAGGAGACTAGGAAAAAAAGCGTTCTTGAATCACATATTGTAGACTTCTCTGGCAATCTGATGATGCCCGTGACATATTTTAGAATGTTTTTAAATACAAAAATACACTGCATTGAAAACTGACTGCATTGAATTTAATACTCAACATATTTTAAATAGTACTATATGTATTCTTCATTCATACCACATTAAATAAGCCCTAGCAGTGGGCCTGATGACTACCATAATTTCAAAGAAATGATGAGCATAAATGATATCTTGACTTATTTACAACATTATAATACGATACAAAGACATCTTTGATTTCTATTGTGTCAAAATCTCAGGTACAACCAATGTCTCTGTGTTTTGTTGCCCCTCTTTAACAAAGAAATGGTCAATTTAAGTTAGAGGTTAGTGAGAGCAAAAATGCGATTTTTCCCCATCCACGTTCACAGATCTCTCTGGATTCTCTCCAAATATCCTTCAGTTACATGAATCTCTGGGCCAGATGACCTTTGGGTTTCTTTCTAGTCCCAAGACTCTGTCATTCCTGTAAACTTTAGCCATGCACCTTGAGAAGCCCCCACTCTGTGTGTGTGTGTGTGTGTGTGTGTGTGTGTGTGTGTGTGTGTGTATGCGTGTGTATACATGCTGGCCTCTCTCGGGGGATTCAAGTTTAACGAGACATCAAAATATTTCATTTGCAAGTCTTGGCTGCTGTACAACACTTAGCAAAGCAGAGCCAGTTTTCCTAACTGAGATTGCTCAACATCAGGTTCATTTGTCTAGCATTTCACAGAATATTTTCCCACATTTGTCCAACTGCAGCTTGAAGGCTGTAACTGACAATATAAATGTGCCCTAAGGTGGAAAGTCCGACCCCATTTCCCTGAGTGATCTCCAGGGCTGGCCATTACCATGCCAGGACCCAGAGTCAAGAGATCTCCAAAGATCTGCTAATTATTCCCCAGGCTTTTCCACCAGCAATAAAAATCCCATTTGTTGCTGTTTGTTTGCAGAACAGCCCCCATTTTCACAGTAGTGGTATTAATTAGCAAAAACCTGTGAAAATGACCAGGGTTTATATGCTATAAAGGGGGGAGGGAAAGAAAGGACCCTGAGTCACCTCTAACTATTCCCATAAATTCCCCTACAGCAACCAGGGACTCACTTGTCTTACATATTGTGACTTTTAATGCGTGTAGCTGTAAGTGGGAATCAGTTGATTTCTTGGGGTCCCATTAGAGTAGGGGCAAATTCTGAGTACAAGAAGATGGTGAATTTCTCGGACAATCAACCACCATTTCCTGATGGCCTAGTGGCACCTCACACTGGGGCTGGAAACAGTCCTGGATGTGCCATCATGGGACGGAGGAGCCCAGCCTGCAGGGAATTGGAGGAACAAAGCTCTCTCAGGGTTCCAGGAGATACTCCAGATGATGACACTGGGATGGGGATGGGAGAGCATTGAAAGGTGTCTCTGTCTTCCTGTCTAGAAGGATGTAGTCTTCAACCTCAGAGATGTATGTGGTACACACAGAGGAATGGAAACCAATGGCACAAAGCTAGAAACATTTTCATCAGTGATTCTACCAAGTCTTATTTTGCAGTGGTTTTACTTTTTATTTGTGTTGGTTTATGAGTTAAGTGAACCTGCAGCAGCTTATCCACAATGAGAAAATGATCTGTCTTGCTCTTAAAACCCACAACATTAATCGCGTTCTAAGCAAGTGTGACTCCAAGTTTACTTCTGAAGGGTTAAGCAAGTGGATAAAGGGTAATAAATCTTCCCTCTTCACTTTCAATGAATGTTTCAGAATACTTCACTCCCCAATTTCTACCCCGAGCCAACAACCACTGCCGACTTTAGCTCAGAATCCTAGTTTTTAATTTTTTTATAGCTGTGATGTGAGTTTCCCATGCAGTTTTTATTAACTCTGTTTCATTGCAAAGGCTTGCGAGCAAAAATGGCCCTTATTTTTATTTGGAGAAATCTATTTCAGTGACAATCTAGCCTCAGGGTAGCTATATGTCAATCTCTTTGCTTTTTTTTTCTGTTGAAACAAGCATGGGAAAGTTGCAAGACAAATGCCACCCAGGGCAGGGCTGAGGGAAGCAACATACCAATCCTCAATTTGTCCAGCTCAATACCAGAAAGTGAATGGAAGGGAGATGCAGCTGCAGAAGGTGCACAAAAACTCCTGTGTGTCTCCTTTCTTTTATTCTCAACACATAGAAGGCCCTGATTCTCACCACATACCAACTTTTCACAGAGATGACATTATATTTGAGTTTATGCTGAGAAGCATGTCTTCTTAAAAAGGTAATGGGAGGTAGGTACCCAGAATTTCTGGAATGCATCTCAGGACTTTGTTCACTCTGACCCCCCTGGAGATAAAGCCATGCCCATCTGAGGCCCACAGTAGGGACCACTGGTCACCAAGTCCCATCCAGTACCTCATGCTACAAAATGGCAGCATGGCAGCTGGACCAGTATTCAGGCATGCCCATCATGCGCCTGCTTCTCCAGGCCCATTCAGCCTTGTCCTTCAGCCTCAGGTGCTTGACTGAAAACAGTTTCAGCATCTCCAGCTCTTAAAACTAAGATCTAGCAAAGGGGATTTAGCTCAGTAGCTCAAGCGCTTGCCTGGTAAGTGCAAGGTCGTGAATTCAATCCCTGGTACAAAAAAAAAAAATCTAACAGTTAAAACTGAGTTCTAAAAACAAATGGGAAATATTGTAATGAGAAGAAGAAAGGTAAACATATCTTTAAGTCAGCCTGGCACTGTTCCAGATCTTTATGTTATTTCACTTAATTCTCACATCAACGCTACCAAGCTGGCTTTACTTTTACCACTTTGTATATGAAGAAGTTAGCAAGAGAATGAGTTGCCAAATAAGATGATGTATAACTTATTACGTGCTCTCACTATCTGGGGCCATCAGAGAAAGAAAAAGCTAGAAAGAACTCTAGAGGGCATCTAGTTTTAGCTCTCATTTTTCAGTTGATGGATGATAAAAGAGGGCAAATCCAGCCCATCACATATTGTTATAAATGAAACTTTATTGGAATGCAGCCACACTTGTTTTTTCACATGTTGCCTATGCTTTTGCAATACGAAGGCAGAGAATCATTGCAATTAATATCATATGACTGACAAAATCTAAAATATTTACTATCTACCCCTCAACAGAAATGTTTGCCAACTTCTGCTAGAAATCAGTTTTAGAACTGATAAATCAGTGATACTGAGTTTTCCAACCCATGAACTCTACATGTTTTTCCACTAATTAGTTCTTCTTTCCCTTATTTTGTACCTTTCCCCAGTATTTTGTACTTTTAGGGTTTAAGTCTTGCATATTTTTGTTAGAAATAAAGTGAAATAAGTTATACTTGTTGATGTTGTTGTGAATGGCATTTGTAATTTTATTTTTCAATTGTTTGTTGTTGGAGGTACAAATGCAATTAATTTTTTTTTATTTTAAAGAGAATAAAACAAAGCAATATAAAACAGAATAAAGCCAATCAAAACAAACCAGTGTAAGTGATGTAGGACTTCAAAACAATTGGAAATCAACAATGGCTACCATAATGCCTCTTGTTGTCTTCAATATAGCTGCAGATACCTTCAAACATAGTAAAAATCAAACAAAACAAAATAGAACCAATAAAAAACAAAACAATGAATGCAATAAAGGACTTCAAAACAAGATAAGAGCAAATCCAAAAGGCTACCATAATATATCTTGTTGTCTTTGAAATACCTGCCCATGCCACTGGATATAATAAAATCAAACAAAACAAAGAATAAAACCCAACCTAACAAAACAATAAAAATGACACAGGACTTCAAAACAAGATGATAGGGAATCAACAATGGCCATCACCCTCAGAAGAGAGATCCCCCATAGATGCTACACTGCATATTGTTACCCTCCGAATAGATGATCAGACTACCGGCTTCAGACCTGCAAAGTCAGTGAAACACTAAACACTACAAGCATTAAATTGTATTCTATCTCAATAGCCATCATCGTAGCCTGTGTTTCTCTGGATCAGTGGGTAACTTACAGGGAGTGGTGGGGGTGGCTCTTCTTGATTCCCAGCCCACGCACCTGAAGGGGCTGGCATCTGGCTCTCCCACAGTGGCTCATGCATTGTGCCAGTTCACAGGGAGGGCTTGCTTCCTGGTGACTTCTTGTTCTCTTCCCCCGTAGTCTGTGAATGGTGCTCGCAATTGATTTTATGGATTAACTTCAAGTACTAAAATCTTGCTGAAATTACATGTCAGTTTTAGTGTGTTTCTGTAGATTTTCTAGGCTTGCTGCTTTGATAAAAATGGCATCTGTGAGTAAAGAGTTGTTTTATTACTGTCAATCATTATGCTTTGCCACAACTAATCCTGATTGTCAATTCAAAAAGTGATTGGATTGTGAAGGCAGCAATCACCTCTCACAGATTATCAATAGATTAACTCATTGATAAGTTCAAATATGAATGGGCTATAAGAGGGTGGAGGCTCATTGGAGGAAGCAGATCACTGGGGTGTGTCTGTGAAGGGTATGTCTTCTCAAGCTCATTCCTTCTATCTTTCCCTCTGTCCATTTCCTGACTGCCATGAAATCAGCAATGTTCCTCCCCCACATCCTTCTGCCATGATATTTTTACTTTGGGCTGAAATCATAGTCAAACTAAACTTGTCCACCTTTAAGTTGTTTATCTTGGCTATTTGGTGCCATGAGAAAAAGTTGAGGAACACATGCCTATTTTTCTTTTTCTGGCCTATTGCACTGATGTTACCTCCTTTACAACAACAATGAAAGTGGTAAGAGTGGAAATCTCTGCCTTTTCCTTGATCTTGAGAAGGATTGCAGTGGTTGTAATTAAGTATGATGATAGCTCCTGCTTTGTCCCTGAATTTTAAAGTCCTTTACTCTTGCATTTCTTTGAATCCTTTGACAGAATGATTTTTGACAGAAGGAACAAGTGAGTAAAAAAGCTACATAATCTGAGATAGGAATATTTATTATTAAGTGCTGCATATTCTTATAGGCTGAGTTGACTGGCTTGGCAGGGGACGGAGGAGTGAGAGAAAGTAGTACAAAGATCCTCTTGGTGCTGCCGACAATTTCAGAGAAAAGATTGGGTAAGAATTTGAAATGACACAACTGCTGTATAAAGCTGCCTGATTGTTTTTTATGACATGAAACATGTACCTGTCCTCTGAGCCAACAATTCATTTAAAAATACATATGTTAGAAGTAATTGCTCCATTAAACATGACATAGATGATTTAAAAATAGTGGTTACATAGAGTGTACAGAGGGGCAGGGTCTAAAAGGGGCAGAAAAGGACTTTCTAGCGAGATGAAAATATGCTACATTAATCATGGTGATGTACTGTTATGGTTTGTGTCTGGATGTCCCCACAAAGCCTCATGCAGTCATGGGGGTGGGCTTCTAGAGTTTGTGATTGATTCACAGTCCAATGCTGGGATTATGGATGTGAGTGCTACACCTGCCCTAGGGTGGGTGTGACCTACATACAATATAAGGGACAGAAAGAGCCTTCTCTCCACACTCCTCCCTTTTTGCTCTTGTTGCTTTTGCTGCTTTCCACCACCATGAACTGTTGCTCCTCTGCCATGAACCACCCTCCTTGGAGCCAACAGAATATAGACTGAAACCTCTGCAAACTGTTAGCTAAATAAACCTTTCCTTCCTTAATTTTGGGTGTCAGGTAGTTTGGCTTAGCAATAAGAGGAAATTAACCAACACATGTACCTATGACAGAATTTTCTGAGAGAATATTTTTATCACCCCTCGAACTGTATATTTAAGATCTATGCACTATACCGAATATTAGACTCAAAGCATAAACTTAGGGGAAAAAAGCAACTCTAAAAAAAAGAACACTAATAAGTGAGTTTTCAATGATGCCATTTCAGATGCTTTCATGGCTGATGCAGAAAGGATCTTCTGATGGCCAAGGTGCCACATCAGGGGGCAGCTTAGTGGATAGGGGTTGTCCCCTACAATCACTACCAACAAACATCTCCCAACCGATAAATGAACTTAGCAAAAACAATGTGTGTGTCAACAAAGGAAGCTTCAAGACATGGCACGCACACACCCTTTACCATTTCCTGACCCCTCCTAAGGAGAAATTTAGAGGCCACCTCAAACCTCAAACCACTTAGACAACCAGTTACCTCAACTTAAAGGCCCCTTTCCCATCCATGCAAACCCATGGCCACTTTCTCCACTTCCTGGATTCACTCACATGTCCCACTCACTATACTAAGTCATTGGACTAATTATTCAAATGAGCAAATGCAGTCCAGGTAGCACACTTACATCAGTGCCAGAGATGTCAAAAATGCCAGGAAATGTCAGATACACAACAGTTTCCTCTATTTTGCCTTTCCTTTCAGTTTTCTTTCAGTCCTATTGGACATGGAGGGATGTTTAGGGAAACAAGATTTTGAATACATTTGGATATGTCTTGTCAACTTTTCCAGAGTTTCTGAATGGGCTGCGGGAGTCACCCAGGGAGATAAGAGGACAGAGAGTATCATTTTTCTCTTGGGGCACCCTAAGTCCTCACCCAAGTTTAGCATACCCCAGAATTCCAGAGGGCTCTCAAACATTTCCTACCTAAGCAAACTGAGGCTCAAGCTGGAAAATGGGTTTCACCAAGCTCAACTATCTGTCCAAACAATATTAACATTTTGAACCCTCTTGTGCTTATCCCCCAGCTATTAAATGCAGCCACTGGAGTCAGTAGGAGGCAGTGTATTAGGGAGACAGTGACTTCTTTCAGGGTAATGAAAAGTTCAAGAGGTGTTATAACAAACTCATTTATCTATACAAATTACAATTTGTAGAATTACGATTTTTCTACAACTAGATTTTTTTTCCTATATGAGATGCTCCCCTCCCCCCACCATACAGGGGAACATACACAACTGAGTTGAAATATGTGCCTTTATTTTTAGTCACAAAAGAGTAGTGAAAAAAGGAGAAAAGCAGAGATGTAGGAACTATTTTGCCCTAGTTTCTCACCTCTAGCACATGTTACTTAAAACCCCTGTGTATCTGAGGATCATAATTGCTTACATCACAAGCTTATTGTGAGAGTCTGAGAAAGTGTCTGGCCCAATACTAGGCACAGAGTGATCTCAATCATCGATGTGGGTTTAGTCCTAATATAGCCTCCCCTTCCTAGGCACATGAGACAATTATCCTGAGCCCCCTGGCCCCCGAGCCCCCGAGCCTACACCCCCAGCACCAGCATACATGTATCCCAGGTCAGAGGTTTAAAAGCAAAGCAGAGCACAGGGCTGTTTTAAGCCAAATACTTAAGGACGTCATGTTCTAGTCCAGTTTAAACTTAGGCCCTCCGGGAACTGAGGGGTGCTTCAAGTCTGTGGAACAAGCAAACAGAAGAGACAGCAGCCTGAGCTCCCAAATTCAAACCTATACTAAGTGCTGATTCCAAAACGGCCTCAAACTGGAGTGCAACAAAACATTATGTAACCAGAGGCTCCTTTATTTATTCCACTGGCAAACGTCTCCTGCTTGGTTTTGTGTAAACACGGGCGCAGTCTCCTAGCAGTCATATCTTCTCTGGGGCGGGCTATCGCTCCCCTGTTTAGTTCAGAAGGTTGACCTCATTGTTTCAGCTGCTCCCTTCTGTCTCACACCAGACACTTTCTCTGGTGAATTGGCTCCATTTAGGGATAGAGTTTGGGTTAAACACTTCTGAATTAACAACGCAACAAGGCTTAGTTGTCCAAAGTAGCAGTAGCACCGTGAAAAGAACCTTTCTTCCCAAGACCCAGGCATTCACGTGTCGTCCTAAGCTTTTCCAAGAGCTGGAAGACACAGTGACTTATTGAGGGCTTAACTCAGGTGAGCTGCAGCCTTGGCCAGTCCTTGCGCATATGAGAGAATGTAGGCTATCCTAGGAGCTATTATAATGACGTAAAACTTAGAATTTTACAGATACTAAATCGCTCCATTGATACGCACAGTCCTGTAGAAGAAGAATTATTTTATAAACAAGGAATCTGAGGCCAAGGGAACCAAGGTAACATGAGTGATATGGGAGAGCCCACATTTGAATCCTGGCAGGCAAACTCTAGACTGTGTGGCCTTATCCACTCCACTACCCAAACAGTTCCTGGGAACAGGTGAGGTGGAATATGTTTGAGCTCCGTCTTCTAGCACCCTGCCCTGGTGACATGTTCTTTTCACATGACAATAAATAGTACTACCACCATGTCCCATGCTAGCTAAGATGTTCAGACTTATAGCACAGCTCTCTAGACCTGCACTGTAAATACATTCACCGCCAGCCACATTTAATTAATAAAAATTTAATGTATTTAAATTTTATTTCCTCATCAGTACTACTCACATAGCTAGAGCGTAGTAATGGCTGCTTTATGGGCAGTGCTGGTCTAAAACACTGCATCATCATAGAAAGTTCTATTAGACAGTGATGGCCTAGCCCTTGGCTACTCAAAGAGGATTCCTGGGACCTGCAGCCTGAGCATCCCTTGGAGGTTTCTAGAAATTCAGAGTCTCAGGTCCTCTCTCAAACCAATTGGATGAGAATTTTCATTTGAACAAGAGATTTGTGTGTACCTGAAAGTTTAGGAAGCACTTTAGTATAGAAATATTTTATGCCTTTTACATGTACTTCCCCAGTAATTCCACCACTTTTCTTGTCTATACACATGCATCATTATTCCCGTTCCCCGCCAAAGTGCTCATGGATAACTAAGATGGTAACAATCAAATAGAATGATTTCTCTGTGTCATATTTATGAAAGTGACAGTGGACCAAAGCTAAGAGGTTGTGATTGCCCAAGTAGAAGCCATTGTAGACTCACCAACTTCCAGCATGGAAGTGAGCCTGATCAAGATCATCAGAGGTAAGTGGCTTACCCATCACTGGTCCTAGCTGCATGGGACAGAAATGTGTAACGTTGCAGGTGCCAAGGTCTTGCATTACTGATGCTCTGCATTTTGTAATAGTAGATAATAAAAACCCTATCAAGCAGTACCATTGTATGTTTTTAAATACTGTATGGAATAAGATTTGTAAAAAAGGAAAAAAATCATTATTATAGAAGCTAAGCACTTTTTAACCATTTCTAATTTGACTCTCACATCTACCCTATGAAGTGGCCTCTTAAAAATAAGGAAATTGATACTCATAGAGGTTAAGTCCCTTGCCCGTAATTGCATGGCTTGTAAGTGAGCCAGGATTTGAGCCAGGTTGTCCAATTCCAACTCTGACTTCCATTTTAAAAACTCAGTGCCATCCAAACACTGTAAGATGGTATGGAAAACTACTGGCCTGAGTGTCCAGGTTCCACCTCGGTTCTTGCTACTGAAAAGTTAGGCAAGCTTAAACAGATGAGTGTTCTCTGTGCCTCTGTTTCATTGCCTGTATAGAAGGAAAAGGAATGAGCTGATTCGTATTTTTCTTCTATTCAACTATTCTATCAAATTCCATTATTTATAAAATTGTGAGTTTAGTGTCCTAGATATGTAGACTTCTGCCTGTAATGACTTGAGCATACCTGATAGAGTTTTAATAGACTTTGAGCCCAGACCCACGTCTAGTGGACCTCAGAGTGCTGCTGGGGTCTCATTGAGGATGCTCCTGGGGTCCAGCTGGAGGTGGGATGAACTGAGATTGGAAACTCCAGAGCAAACATGAGATACGGACTGGTATACATGACTCAGAGTCAAGGATCTAGATAAGTCTTAACCTCCATATTGGTCCACAGAATAGACAAAAGCTTTTTATTGCCCGTGCCAAGCAAGGGAGCAAAATAATATCACCTGGGGTAGTTGGGGCCCAGGAGGCTGAGATAACAAAATGGTACCAAGCAGTTATCAATGATAACAAGAAACAATAACAGCCAACAAATTTTACTTCATTTTTAATTGACTCAAAATGTATACATATTTATATAATGTCCTGATGCACATAAACATTGCATATTTTTCAAATTGGGATAAGCATATATATCTCCTCCACTTTTTATCATTTATCTGTGGTTAAAATATTCAAAATCTTTCCCTTTAGATTTTTAAAAAATATACAGCACATTATCACTATCTATATTTACCCTGCCATGCAATAGAAAATACCCCTTAACGAACTATCTCTCTGTTCTCCTCACCCTCCTCAGCCCATGGTAATCACGGTTCTACTCTCAACTTTTATGTCATCAGTTTTCTAGATTTCACACATGTGGTGCTCATCTTTCTATGCCCAGCTTACTTCACTAACATACTATCCTCCAGTTCCATCCATGTTGTGAATTTTGTGATTTCATCCATTTTATAGCTGAATTGTATTCCATTATGGCTATATAGACACACCCTTTTCTTTATCCAGTCATCTTTTGGTGGATAACTCTGATTCTATCAGCTGATTCTATTTCTTGACTACCATGAATAGTGCTATAGTAAACGGGAGTGCAGATATCTTTTTGCTACACTAAATTCATTTCTTTTGGATATACACCAAATAATAGGATTGCTAGAATACATGGTAGCTCCATTTTGAATTTTTTAGACTGCTTTTTGTGAGACACCATACTGTCTACTACAAGGAATGGAGTAATTTACAGTCTCATCAAAAGTGTGTAAGAGATGACTTTTCTCCAAATCCTCAATGGCACTTGTCTTTAGTCAGTTTGATAACAGGGTGAAGTGGTTTTAATTAGCATTTACCTGGTGATTAGTGCTACTGAGCATGTTTTCATATACCTCCTGGCCATTTTTATGTCTTTTTTTTTATTTTGAAGAGAATAAAACAAATACAAAATAAAACAGAATATTCAATCAAAACAAAACAAAGACACAAGACTTCAAAACAAAATAAAAATAAACCAACAATGGTTACCAGGTTGCCCCTTGCAATCTTCAAAATAACTTCCCATACCATCAGGCATAATAAAATCAAACACAACAGAACAGAATTAAACCAATCAAAACAAAACAATGAAAGCAATACAGGACTTCAAAACAAGACAGTTGAAATATCACAGTGGCTACCATAATGCATCTTGTTATCTTGAAAGCAGCTGTTTATATCATCAGACATAATAATAACAAACAAAACAAAATAAAAGGTCAATCAAAACAAATCAACATAATACAAGACTTCAAAACAAGATGAAAGGAAATCATTCATGACTACCATAATGCCTCTTGTTATCTTCAAAATAACTGCCCATACAGTCTTCTTTCAAGAAATATCTATCTGAATTTATTTCCCATTTGCTATGAGATTATTTGGGTTTTAGTGCTTTGTTTCTGGTGTGCTTTTGAGTTGTCTGAATTCCTTATATGTCCTGAATATGAACCTCTTGTCAAATAAATTGTGTGCAACTGCTTTCTTCCATTAGGCATGTGTTCTTTTCTATTGACTCTCTTTTGCTGTGCAGAAGCTTCTTAACTTCATGTAATGTCATTTGTCTGTTTTTTCTGTTGTTTTGAAAGATTTTGAGATTGTATCTGAGAAATCCCTGCCCATCCCAATGTCCTGAAGGCAGCAGCCATTAAATGTGTACAATGAGCCAGTTACTTTGATTACTATGGAGCTGCCCCACCCAGATCCTCTTTGAGGAAGGGCGAGCTGCTCAGCTGTGAGCTGAGCGGTCTGCACACAGCTGCCATCGGCCAGCTCTTTTGGGATTTGTCTCAGCCAGGGAGAGTCCCCAACCTGAGCTACATCCCTTCTTGAAGCAGCCCACATAAAATGACTGACTCATACAGAAAATCACAAGATTTCTCTCCTTGACCTGAGTCAGGACAACTTTGAAAAGATATTTTAGCTCCAGTGTCTACACCATGTTGGTTGAGGCTTGGACCCAAATTTGACTTCTCTTTTCTGATCCTACTTCCTGGTTCCTCCTCTATTAGTCCTTAACAGGTACCTTGTATCCCAGACCTTCAGTGTTTGCTTCCAACTCATCAAATCAAAGAGTCAAAGATTTTAGTGAGTACTGAGATGTAATCTGTTCACTCAATAGAAGTCCCATTTTAAAAAAATAAGAATAAATGAAGGAAAAGGAAAATGAAGGGAAGGAGGAGAGAGCAAGACAGGAAGAAAATTAATAGAAGTTATGAATTTCCTAAAATTTAATAAATCACCACCGGAATCTCTAGGAAAATGGAATTTGTGACACGTTTGGACCATTATAGAAGTAGCTATTGATAATCAATCCAGCAGCCCCAATGAGGACACCCACTGTCTTCAGGCTGCTAACAGTCTTTCAGATGCTACAA
>RJWT010017789.1:0-19179 GCA_004365215.1 Cuniculus paca | reverse complement strand
ACCTCAGGTCTAAAATCTGTATGGCACAGCCCCGCACAGGGCCATGTCCTCCATGGATCAGAGGCTGGCTCCTGCCTGGAACTGTCTGTCTGTCTCTTGCCAGCCACAGGTCCCGGGGAGCCCCTGCAAAGGACAGACTGAGGACTAGTCCCTGTCTCAGAGGACAAGCTGCCCTCGCTGGAGCCTGGCATCACTCCATCTGGGCTGCCCTATGGGGCCTGACAGTTTGGATCTTGGGAGAAAGACCCCCCCACCCCAGTGGTCCTATGACCTGTGGCTGGATGCGTCTGAGATGGTCATTTCTGACTTAGAGCCATGGCCAGGAGAGGCCTCACACATTCCTGAAAAAGGACACTGAGTCCACGCCAAGCACTGGAGCCTGGGGCAGAAATCAAGCAGGGGCTGCTTGGGGTCCAGGCATGTGGCCTGGCGAGGCCATGTGGTAGGGGACGGATTCTGACAGCAGGTCCCTCTAGAAAGCATCCACTAGAGCTGGGTGATAACATCACATCCTGAAGCTCAGTACTACCCCCGGGCTCTGGCACATCACCAGTAGGGCTGTTTGATCTGAGCTCTGAGAGGACCTTAGATCCCGCAAAAGGAGAGGTAATGCAGTGCCCCCTGGAGGCTGTCCGAGGGCTGCTGGGTGACCAGGTGAAGAGGGGCAAGAGGACTCAGGATTAACACTGACTGGGTCAGCCGGGGCCTCGGGCACCCATTCGTCAGGATCCAGGCAGGAGAACACAGGTTTGTGTCATTTCTCACCTCCAGTGCTGGTCAACTCAGATTTACCCACCAGAACTCATGCCGCCAGCCTGACTAGTGCTGTCCTCTCCCCCAGCAGCTCACGTGGCCGATCTTCACCCACTGAAGTCCTTGTTTGCTGTTCAAGCCTCCCCAAAGCACACCTGTCCTAGCAACCTTCTCAGACTCCTCCTTGGGGTGGCCCGCTTGGATTTAGCACACATGCCATCTTTCCACGACTCCACTGGACCCAAGGCTCCTAGGGGAAGGATCTCAGTTTTCGCGCCCATTCTCTTGGTGCCTTGTGTAGTGTCCAGCATGCAGCCGGCCTCAGGAGATCTCAGCGGAGTTTGGTAAGCGGACTTAAAATGAAGGTGAAAGCAAATTCTATTGAGAAGGTGACCCAGAGGGCCCGGGGACCTCATTGAGGTCCCTCAGTTCCATTCTGGGTACTCTAACTCTCCAAGTTGCCCCCGGAAGATCAAGAAACCAAAGTAACTTAAGGTCAAAAAGAAACTTAAAACCTGATTATCATACCCTCATTCCCATATGTGTGCAGAATGTAGCCAGGTTAAAGTCGCCGGGTTAGTCAAACAAAAATCTAGGAATTGCTATGAAAATATTTTGTAGATGTAGTTTTTTTCGGTATTGGGAATTGAACCCATAGTCTTCACATTGAGCTACATCTCAAGTCTTTTTAGTTTTTATTTTGAGACAGGATTTCAATAAGTTACTTAGGTGGGACTCAAACTTCTGATCCTCCTGCCTCAGCCTCCCAGAATGTTGGGGTTATAGGCATGCACAGCCACATTCAGTTGCGGATGTGACTGAAGTCCATAATGAGTTGTTTTACAGTAAAGGAAGCATAGCTCGGCTCCAGATTATGACCCAGGATAACTTCAACAGATTATCCCAGTTAATCTGCATGAGCATAAGCCATAAGACTGACAACCAGTTGAAGAAGAAATTCTACTTGTGGCTAGCAGCATTTGTGCAGCTAGGGAGAGTTCTAGCCTGCTTTTCTTGACCATCTGTGAACTTGATGGTCTACACTACAATTCTATGCACAATTTTTGGAAGCATATCTATGTTTATGATCTGTTAGTTCTACTTCTCTGGTTGAAGCTTAACTTATACAGGAAACCTCTGCCAGGGTCTGCTCGTATGCTTCCTATGTTGGTGACTTCTTCCCCTCTTGAAGCAACATATTCTATCATTGGCCAGTTTCAACTTTACATGCGGGTGTTGCTTCAATCCCAGGGGCACACTCAGAATAAGATTGGCTCTTTATTCTGAAGTTGTCCAACAGGTAACTGAAGCCAGGACTCATGGCCTCCATGCTCTGCCACATCCTTCCCATGACATACTACTCCCTGTTCTGAATGCTCAGAGGTTGTTGATGTCCCTCTTAAAGTTTGCAAACACAGATGAACCAATGGGCTCAAAACAGAGGCCTTGAGCTGGCAATTGTCCTGCAGTAGGCTGAGTGTCTTTGTCATGGGACCATGGGCCTGGGCTCCCCAGGGGCTTTCCTGTCTGGACCCAGCCCATAGGAATTAGGGCCTCTTCTTGAAAGAAGAAACAATCTCGAGTCTCTTTTAAGGAGGACTGGGGCCTTATTGTCAATGGTATAGATTGCGTGTCTATGTCTCCCCACATTCATGTGTTCAACTTTATTCCCCAGTGTGATGGTGGTAGGAGGTGGGGGTCTTTGGGGGTGAGTAGGTCATGAGGGTGGGGTTCTCAAGAATGGAATTAGTGCCTTTCAATGAGAAGAGACAGGAGGATTCCTCTCCCTCTGCCATATAAGGACACAGTGAGAAGATGGCCATCTGCAAACCAGGAAGTGGGCCCTCAACAGACACCCAATCTACTGGCATCTTGACCTTGGACTTCCCAGTCTCCAGAACTGTGAGAAATAAATGTGTGTTGTTTTATCTTTCAGTCTACGGCCATTTGTTCCGGCAGCCTGGACAGACCAAGACAAGTAGAAGCCACAAGGGAGGAGCTTGTTCTGCAGGTTGTATTTAAACCTCTGGGCAGCCCGTTTTCCATTGATCTAAGGAGCTTCCCTGGCAGACGGTATGTGTGTGGGGGGGAGAAGGATGACAGCCAAGGTCTGATGGACTCTGGTCCACATGCGGCCAGCCCCTCCTTGCTTCTCTCTCCCTTTCCACTCAACTTCTCTACTTCCCTCCCTTGCTGTGTAGCACCTCACCCCACCTCTGGCTCCATAGCGCTCCTGAGAGGCAAGACCCAGCTTTTCCTCAGAGCTCTGACATTCTTCCACTACATCCTAGGGGGCTGGGGAGTTCTGGTGCAAAACTTTCTCTTCCTTAAAACCACAGCCCACATCTCACAGCTACTCTCAGAAGCTGGACCTCCAGCTTCTTTAGATCCTTGCTACTCGAAATGTGGGTCCTGCCAAGGGCATTGAAAAAGGCATGGTCTTCAGTTGGTCACTTAACTACTGTCCCTTACTTACTTTAAAAAAATGAAATGGGAGGTGTTTTTATTTTGTCTCTTCTTTTATTAAAAAAAGTCAGAAAATATGTGCATTGGGTTAGGGGAGAGGAGCGGAAAGTCTGATCAGCTGCTCCATGCCTACAACAGGGGAGCTTTGACCCCCCAACCCCGCTCTGTCCTGCTGGCAGTCACCCCCAGGATCATTGACACATTCCATCTCCTGCCACCTTCCCCCTTCAAGATGCTGTTTAGAGCGGAAGGGACCCGCTTCCTCTGAACAGCAGGGGATTCTGACTACCTTGCTTCAAGATTTACATTTATTGTATTAAAAAACTTGAAGTGTAGGACGTCATTACATGTCCCTTTAATTTTTTGAAATTTTTTTGTTATTATTGAAAATTAATTAATAAAAATATTTTTTAAAAAACCTTTAAAAAATATGTGCCACAGCCTCAACATCCCTTGGGGTTTGTTAGAAATGCAGAATCTCAGGCTTGGCCCTAGACCTAAGGGATTAGAAAATCTGCCTTTAAGCAATCAGTCAGGTCGCTCACTGCACCAGACAGTTTAAGAAGCATTAACCTAAGACCTCTCTGGGGAGAAAGAACCTAATATCTAGCAGCAAGGCCAGTGTCCCATTCCCAGTGGCCAGTGTCCCCTTAGTAAGGGGGCATTGCTGTGTCTTTGGAAGAAGCAGAGGGGGAAGCGATAGGAGGTAAGGAATGAACTTTTGTGGAGGGCGAGGGAGGAAGGTCAGCCCTAGACTGACAGGGACCCCAGGAGGCCCAGCCACAGATGGCGACCGCACCAGACTGGCCCTGCACTGGGTGGCAGTTGAGGTGGCTCTAGCAAGTGCAGATGTGACCTGCAGCAGCAGCCGGGGGCCGAGAAGCCCCAGGTGAAGGTCAGGTCTCTGGGAGCTCCCAGGAGCTGCTTGGCACAGGCAGTTTCCGGGCAGCCTCAGCTGGGTGCTTGCCTGCTCTCTGGACTGCCATGACAGGCATTTGTCATGTGGCGTTTGGAAGACCAGAGGCTATCAGAGGAACAGCGCTCCGATCCCAGCTCTTATGATCACGGTGAGTGTGACCTTCAGCAAGACCCTTCTCCAGTCTGGTGTGCATGAAGAGGATGGGAGCTAGAATTCTGGTCCTTGTGTGGGCTAAATGCTCTAAGCATAGTCTGAGTGCCCCGTGTAGACCCTGGTGCCCATCCTCCTGTGCCTGCTGTGTTCATATAGAAGGAGCTACAGAGGCTCCACAGGGAGTTGGGTGGCACGGCTCCACGGAAAGACACCCCTACAGGCCTGGTCATTTCTCTGTGGAGCACTGGGCAAATCCAACCTCTCCGAGCCAGGCAGTGTGGGGATACTGGTAGGGGGCAGCACCTGGCCTGTTGTGGGCACACATCTGTTCCTTGCATCCAAGCTGAGGCTGGAGATGGGAGGGGACCATCCTGGGTCTCTGCTGAGGCTTGCCTAGAGTGACAATGGTATTGCTGGAGCTTGGTTTCTCCCCTTGCTGCTGACTGACTGTGGGGAAATCATTTTTTAATTTTTTTTATTACAAAATCAACTCGCAGATTCACCGTTTGTGCTGCCAGCTGAAAGCTGTTTATAGTGGTGATTTGCACTACATTCATCTGTGCTTGTTTATGTTTTCTTTGAAAATACTTATTGTGTTTGTCCTGTCCCCACTGTGACCAGGCGTGTGTCTTCTATTTCTGTCCTGTCCTGCTCCCACTTCCTCCGTGCCTGCAGCCCCCCACCATGAAGTGTGGGAACTGGATACGCAAACCTCTGGTCCAAAACACCCAATTTGTAGATGAAGAAACTGAGGGTTACAGAGGACCGGCAATGGGAGCTTTGTGGAACTTGAAATTGTGCCTCCTTCCTCCAGTCTGAGACAGGCTCTCCCACCACTGGGGACCTCACTTACTCTAATTTTCTGCAGGATTTGCCTGCTCAAAAGTGGATGTGCTACCCTTGGGGAGGAGCTGGGAAACGTGGGTTAGGGTAGTGGGATTTAGAAGAAAAGGCGAAGGAGTGGGCAGTTTCCTGGCCCTCAACCCTATTGTCCCCACAGAGGCAGCTTTGGCCATGGCGACCCTGAGGAGGCATCAGTTCCCTCTATGGGGGTTGTGATAATATAAGAACAACAGCATTAATAATAGTAACAGTTGCTGATGCCATTTATCAAGTGCACACTCATGCCAGATACTTTCTTCTCCTGATCCCTTTCAATCCTGGGAGGCTTTTTTTTTTTTTGAGATAGGGTTTCACTATGCACTTCAGACTGGCCTTGGACTCATTATCTAGCCCAGGCTGGCCTCGAACTTGCAGCAATCCTCCTGCCTCAGCTTCCTGAATGCTGGGATTACAGGCGTGTGCCACCATGCCCAGCAAGGGATGCAGATATTATTATTCCCACTTTACAGATGATGAAACAAAGTCTGAAAGGTTAAGAAGCTTGTGGCAAGGGGAATGTTGGGGTGGCTGAGGGGTGGGCTGAGATAATACCCGGCACTCTATGGTCCTATATCACCTTGCAGAAAAGGCTTGTGGGAGTTAAGGGAGAGGAGCTGGCCTAGGAGCAGAGGAAGGAAATGCAGAGTGCTTCAGGGAATAATCTTGCCTGGGCTCTCGCTCTCTTCTTCCTGGGAGCGGTAAGTGTCCAAGGCATCGATGCTCAGAGAGCTGGGACATGAGGAGGGCAGGCTGACTCTAAGAACTCTATTCTGGGCACCCAAAAGTCTAAGTCCTAATCAGGGTTGTGTCCTTAACTTGCTGTGTTTCCTAGAGCAAGTTATTTACCCGAGTGGGTCATCATTAACATCTTCTCTTGCTGTTTAATTTTATTATTTATTTTCACTCGCTAATTATAGGACTCTGGAATTTGGGAGGTGTCAGGTCACTTGTGAACTTCCTCCTTGAAAAGATGTAAAAAGTACAGATTCTCTCCAGGGACACCTGCTTGAATTTACAGTCTCAGAGCTGAGGACAGAAGAGAGGCCAAGGGAGGAGCAGAACAGATTTCCTGCCCTGCTCTGCCCGCTCATCCATCATCTGTCCCTGGTTGCCTAAGAGCCACAAGCATTTGGAACTGCAGTGGGAAAGTGGGCACCTGGGAGGGCCCGGTGCTGGCACAGGTGTGCCATGTGGCCTGTTGGGAGGGGCAGGCTGACTGTGGGGCACAGAGCCAGAGTCCTCTGCTTCTGGAGTGCTTTGTGAGGGAACAGCCAGCCTGGGCTCCTCAGTGCTTGGGGACATGAAGGTCTGGGCTGAATTCTTGAAGTGCAGAAAGAGCAGGTGGCAACTGCAGGGCACAGGAGGCCCTGTGAGTGTGGCAGGAGTGTGGCTTTGAATCCTGAGGCTGCGGATGAGTCAGGGCCTTGGGTACCTCCAGTGAAAAATGGGGATAATAACGCTCATCTGGAAGGGCTGCTGAGAACTAAATGAGGGGATACAAATGAAGTGTCCGAAGAGAGCCTGCCACAGCGTGGGTAATGCATGGTGGCTGCCACTATGCTGTGCTGCGACCACTGTTAATAACAATAACAGAGGCTGGGGACGTGGCTCTGTGGTAGAGCACCTGCTTAGCATGTGAGAGGCCCTGGGTCCCATCCCCGGCACAACACATAAAAAAATAAATCTGGGAAAGAGACATTCTAAACAAGTGGAAGGGTTGGGGGCTTGGGAGTCAGATTTTGCTACCCTGCCCCCATGGTGTGACTCTCATCGCCCTCTGGTGCCTTATCTGTGAGAGGAGGTGGTACCAGCTGATCCCCAGGCCCCTTCCTGCTCTGACAGCCCCTGGCTATGAATAGACCGGCTGGGGCCTGGAGGAGTTTGATGACTCAACAGCTAGGGAGGGCAAGGTTTCCCAAGGAAAGAGTTTCCATTCGTGTTTGGCGAACTTGGGGGGACATTGAAGGAAGGGTTTCCTGGCTGGGAGGCTAGGAATGTGGGAGCGGGAGGAATCCGTGCAGCCGGTGGAGACTGTGACTAACCAGGTGAATGACTAACTCTGACCCTGCCAACCTTCCACCAATCAGAGCTGCCCGAGGGCGCCCCGCAAGCTGGCATCACTAAGCAAGTCGAGGCTCTGCCAGGCCCGGCTGGGTCTGGGCTTCACAGCATATGGAGGCAAAAGAAGCAGCCAAGAGACCAGCAGGGAAAGTGCGCTGGGCTTGGAGTCAGAAGACCCAGCTTCCCGCTTTGATTCCACTGGTCACCAGCTGGGTGCTGTGGGGGGTCTCTTCTCCTCCCTCAGCCCCCCGATCTGTACAACGGAGCCAGCAGTACCAGCCCTGGAAACTCGACAGAGTTGCAAAAGCTGAGGATCAACCACAAGGTGATAGCACTGTGCTCACTAAGGAACCGAATGAATAGGAGGTTGTTTCATTATTCCATCCCAGTGGGACACCCCATGAGAGGTCCCAAGGGGGAACAGGCCTGCTGACCCTTGATTCTGGGTCACGATCAGTCTGGCACAGGCCCTTCCAGTCATATCATCACTGTCCAGGTAGAGTTTTCTTAGATCAGAGTCCTTGTGGCCAGCCTCTAGCTGGGTGGCACAGCTAGAGCGGAAAGCAAGAAAAAGTCAGGGGTAGTTGGGTGGGGCAGAGACTGGGAAGAGTCAGTCTGAGGACCCCAGAACCTGGATGGTGGTCTGAAATTGTCCTTGCCCAGCACTGTATAAACAATCGCCAGACCCATGCTCTGCTTCTAGCCCGAGCTTTTAACATCTCCCTAGGCCAGGACACAAGCACTTTGGGAAACAACAGCAGGGGTGGAGCGGAGGGCAATGCCTTTTCATTTCTGCACACCTTAAACTCATCAACAGCGTTCTGTGTGCTCACGGCCGCTGGGTACCATGCTGGCACTGGGAGCTCAGTAGCAAGACCTACAGGACTCTGCGCGCATGGAGATTAATTATAGTGTGGCTAAAGATACAAAACACATTCCCTAACGCGTACATAACGTTCAAAGGAGCCTGCAGTGGTCACCCAGGTGTTGACAGTAAATCCTGCAGTGATCCAGGACAGTGGCCTGGGAGACTTTGAGGAGGAGGTGGGATCTGAGCTGGACCTAGAGGGTTAGTGTGGACAAATAAACAGAAGACTGAGCAAAAGGTGTGTCAGACATGCACATTGAAGGTGTTCTCAGGGGACAGTTGGGCTGCACTAGAGAGAGATTGTGCCTGAAAGGGGCAAGAAATGAAGTCAAACACGGAGGTTGGAGCCAGTACACAGGTCCTCAAAATTTGGGTTAAGGAGTATGGATCATGGAATATATATATATATATATATATATATATATATATATATAGTGGGGGGGCAGTATTGTCCAGGGGAGTATGATTTGTCAGGGGGATGAGACTGGAGGCCAGGAGGTCAGCTGGGAGGGTATTGTGGAGCTGGGAATATGGTAGTGAGAAGGAAAAGGGCAATACTCAAGGCTTTGCTGTGGGACGAGGGCAGGGAGGTCTAAGGATGCTTTCTGATTCTCCAGACTGCTGACCACCTCCTGAAACCAGGCGGGCAGCAGTGGGGTATTCCGGAGAGGGAGGGACCGCAGAGCAGAGCCGGTCTGGCTCCTTTCAGGCTCCTCTTTGGGCGAGCTTTGGGTCTCCAGAGAAGCAGAGCCCCGGAACACAGTTCTGCAGCAGAACACAGATAGGCAGCATCCAGTTCTGCCTTTCACCCCCTTGACTCCTGTCAACTCCCAGGAAAACACTGCCATTTTGTCATGAGCTAAGCCAAATGGCAATGAACCCTTGGGAGTCCAGCCAAGGCAAGGAGGGTCAGAGAGAGAAGGGGCGGGGAAGAAGAGCAAACAGCTCTTGGAGGCATCCCAGTGGGTTTTGGGGGAAGGTGGGTTTCCAATCTCAGAATCTGAGCACGTCAGGTCTGGGAAGAGCCTTTGAGATCATTTTGGCCAACTTCTGCTTGTCTGGACATGAGCCTGAGATCCAGGCAGGGGAAGGCACTTGCCCAAGGTCATACGGGTGTGGTGGGTGGAACTGGGTTGGAATTATAGGGTCTCTGGAGTAGACAAAGTGTTTAATATCATGGACACTCGAGTAGCACCGTCAAAGGATGGGCGGGAGATCCCTTTTCTGGACATTCTACTGCGTGCTCTGCTCCGTGCGCGGGTCTTGTGTGTGCCTGTGTGTACCTGAGTGCCTGTTTCTGGGCGTGCGTGGCTTCCTACACCATTATCTGTCCTGGCTTGGAAAGGAGAGCTGGAGCCATTCCTGCGAGGTGACTGTTTTGCTGGGACAGTGGAGAGGCTGACAGGGCTTTATCTGGCTTCTAACACCTGCTCTGCCGCCCTAAGAAAATAACAGGCGCTGGCTGGTGGTATCCAAACTCCTGGGGCTAGACACACACACACACAAACGCACACACACACACTGCCCCGGGCAGCGCTCACAGCCGCAGTTACAGGGTGTTTCAGGCATCCAGACTGGCCTAGAGTGCCTCAGAGTATCGCACCGGCATCCCTGTGCCTCCCTGGAGCCCAGCAGGTGTAGACCCCGATGCAGAAGCCCATGCGCAGGGCCCGGAGGAGTCGCGCGTTCCGCCGCTCCTACCCCGCGCCCCGCTCCAGGGCCTAGCCCGGCCACACCCCTCCTCCTCCACCTCCGCCGGCCGTTCCTGCCCCTCTCTCACACTTCGAGTCCCCTGGGGTTCTCGCGCAGTCTGGCAGGGCCAAGTTGGGCTGGCCCGGCCCGAGATCGAGGTCTGGAGCTGGCGGTCGACGCCTCCCCCGAGTCCCGTGCCCGCAGCGCAGACCCGCCCGCCGGCCGGACTCGGGCTGCCCAGCCCCGCTCCGCCGAGGACCCCCGGCCGCTGCCCCCGCGCGGGGGGCCGTTACCTATGGTGGTGATGACGGTGATGGCGAAGTAGAAGGAGCCGGCGAAGCGCCACTGCACGCCGGCCTTGTGCGGCTTGAGGCGCAGCACGACGCGCTCGAGCTCCTCGTAGCCGCCCTGGCTGAGGTTGTAGCGCGCCCGCAGCTCCTGCTGCCGCAGCTCCAGCCGCTGCCGCTCCAGCATCTCGGGCTCCGACTCCAGCGCGTCGAAGACCGCGGCGCCCACCAGCAGGTAGGTGAAGGTGCACACGATGAGCGCCAGCGTGCGCACATTCTGCCGCTTCATCGTCCCACCCGGGCCGCCGCCGGCCCCCCGGCGCCCCCGGCCCCGGCCCCGGCCGCCGCTGCTGCTGCCCCGGAGGCGGCCTGGGGCATGGCTGCGCTCGCTCCTCCGCGCCGGGCACCCGCTCCGCGCCCCGGGCCGCCGCCGCCGCCGCCGCGGAGCTGTCCCTTCAGCACCACCCACCGCCCTCCTCCGCCCGGCCCCGCGCCGCCCCCGCACCGCCCCGCGCCCGCCCGCCGCCGCCGCCCCTCCCGCCAGCCCTCCCGCCCAGCCAAATAAGGACTGGGGAGCCGCGCCGCGGGGGGAGCGAGCGGGAGAGCCGGGCAGGACGAGCGGGGCGGGGAGAGAGGCGGAGGGGAGAGGAGGAGGGGGAGACGGGGCGAGACCGAGCACGCCAGCCCCGGAGAAAACTAGATCGGGAAACACAGACAACTACGGAGAAAGGGAGAAGGCGGCAAGGAAAGACCCAGGCAGGGGCGCGTGTGTGAGCAAGGAGACAAAACCGGAGGTACACACATGGGTCCAGAAATAAGGAAAAATGAAGAGGCAGGCAGGAAAATCGGGGCAAAGGGCCCGGCAGAGCAGCAGACAGGAACACGGAGCTCCAGAGAGCTGCAGATAAACGGATGCTACAGACAAGCCAGGGAAGGGAAGGGAACGAACGGGCAACGCCAGCCCCTCCTTCACCCTCCGGCCGAAGCACAGCGTGTTTCACTGTAGCTGGAGCCAGCCTCGGGCCTGGCTGCCCTGCCCCTTCACATGTGGCCCAGCAAACTGAGGCACAGAGAGGTGAAATGACACGCAGGGCACGCAGTGAGTTGGTGACAGCACGGGGATTTCCTCCCCCGTGCACACTCCCTCCCCCGCTGCAGGCCTGCATGCCTGTGAAACTATCAGGGCAGCGGTGGACTTGGGCACACGTGAGGCCACACCCAAGGGTCCCTCCTCAGGCTCATAGGCTCCGCTCCCTGGGACTTCTAGCTTAGCCTCATCGGCATGCCAGGGGGGCTTGAGACAGTGCCGGATGCCAGTTTGGGTGTCCCAGCAGGACTGGCATCTGACTGAAATAGCACACGTGGGGCCAGGTAAGCAGGCTCACCAACAGACTGGAGGAACTGGAGTGGAAGCTCCCTGTGACTCCGTTTCCTCATTTGTCGTCATAGCCGCCATGGTGGTGAGGATTCACTGTAGAGAGACTCACACAGGTGTCCCTCACCCTCTCAGAGCCTCCTGTCCTTATCTCCCCATGAGGTGTCATGGCAGACGATCCCACAGGCTGGGCTCAGCTCTCTCTGAACAGCTCTGGACTTGGATGTCTGAGTGAGCAGAATGACTGGAATGCAAATCCCTACACAGAGGAGGGTCAAGAAGTCCTTCACGGGACCCTGGCATAGGCCACACAGAGAGATATGGGAGGGCCCAAAGCCAAGAGAAGACTTCAAGGGAAGGTGAACCAGAAAGGAGGACACTGTCTGCCACATCGTGGGCTGGCCTGTCACTGCCAGGCACTACACTTCTCCAACAACATATCAGAAGTGCCACCAACCTACCCATTTCTCCACCCTCCATTCCGAAAGTATTTATGGGGCTTCTGCTATGTGTTGGTCTGGGTGCCGCACATTCACTATCTCTAGTCTTTGTCACATTCTTAAAAGGTAGGTCTGCTCATGCTTATGACCATTTTATAAATGGAGACACTGAGGCTAAAGGCAACATAAACAATCATTCAAGCTCATGCAGCTGGGAGGAGGTTCCAATTTGTCTGCCTCCCAAGCCCTTTCTCTTCTCCACGACTCTTGGAGCCTTAACTTTTCTGTCTGTAAAATGGGATAGATCTTTTTACACTTCTACCTACCTCCTTGGGTGTTGGTTTTTAAGGATCAAGGAAAGCCACGTGTGTGCAAATGAGAGGATATGAGATCCTCTGATGACTTTTGCTCTCTAGGACTTGGATTTCTGAACCAGATCCTGATACAAAAGCCCTGAGTTTGTAACCCATTGTCTCTTCTTTTCACAAAAGAAGGTCTTGGGTTCTTTGCAGCCATAAACTGTCTGACCATAACTCAGCCTCAGCTTGTTGCAGGCTTTTCCCCTGGTGTCATCTGTCTCACTAAAAGAAAAGTCCTATACTTTCCAGAATTCCAAGGGTGGGCAACAAGCTAGGCTCTGTGTGCCTGTGATGTGCTGGCTCCTCCCTCTAGAAGCTACCTCCCCTAAAGTGTGTCTAGATGCACAAGTGGCTTGCTAGACCTACTTTCAGGTCTGGGTCTGCTCACTGCTGACTGCCAAGCCAGGCTACCAGACAGATGAAAGGCAGGAGTATAAATGAAAGGGATTTGGGAAAGGGAAAAAACTCTTTGGGGGCAAGGCATTTACTGTTAATTATGATGAATCTTGTTTTCACAGCACTTCAGAACTAGCAGGGCCTTTAGACATCATCTAGCCCAGCCTTCTCATGTTATAGGTGAGGAAACTGAGGCCCAGAGAGTAGGAAGAAAGTTGCTGAAGGTCGCACAGTGAGTGAGGGGATCAGGGCTCATACTCCATGCAGGTAGCACCTACCATATGTGGAATGAGAACATCCGTCACGGGGAGTGCTGACACAGCCCTGGTGGCCGTGGAGTCCAGGGGCAACAGTCTGGTCTTCTTCCTGCTCTTTCTCTACCTGTCCCTTGTGGAGGGCAATGTGGGTGGGGGCCACGTGGGTGCATTCTAGGTTTCAGAGTGGCTCCCAGGCTTGCGGGCTTGAGTCCTCTCCTCCTATCCTGGGCCCAGTTGGATTGTGCCAAAGAACTAGCAGCACATCACCCTTTCTCCCATGTGGGAAGGGGTGCCTTGGACCTGCCACACCTGCTTAAGGTCAGTCTGTCACTGCCTCATGCTTGCTGTGGCGTTTCAGGACAGTCATTCCTTCTTGTTCCTTGGTTTGCACATCCATAAATGGAGGTTTTTGGACCAGGAAATATCTACCCTCCCTTCATTTACAATATCCCATTACCTTCCTAGCCTGCTTGTGCCTGTTTCCCCACTTCTTTCAAGAATTAGGCAAAAACAAAAGGGAATAGCCACTACTCTGAAGACTAGATTGTGAGGAAAGGGGTACACATGGAGTTGGGATAAATTGCACAGAATTTATTATTAGTTATATTTGTTATAAACATGACACATGATGATTTTCCAGCCTTTTTCCTACTCCCTTCCTCTCTAAGCTCCAACCACATCTGAGTACTTTCATACTTCGCATGACTCATGTGGCTCCTGTCAGCTGGGATGCTGGCACCTCTTTGCCTCTCCCATCTTTTGCCTATTGGGCTCCTATTCAGACTTCAAGACCCAGCTCAGAGGCCACTCTTTCCCTTGAAGCATTCCCTATGTGTCTCCTATTTGAACCTCTGACTACTTTGTACATCCACTCACTCCTATCCAAAGCTCCCATTTAGCCAGTTCCTTTGCCTGCCTACCAGATTAGTTGGCTCTTTACTTATTTACTTATTTGTGTATTTATTTATTTTTTTGGCCCTTTAATATTGGTCTTCCCCATTGGCCTGCTGTCTCCTCCAGGGTGGGCAGCCTTCTTAACCCTGCTACTTTTCCCACTGTGCTTTGCATATCAGAGCTGGCTCACATGTTCCTGTGAGTGCTCAGTACACAAGTGAAGGCCTTGAAGAATCCTGTGCCCACTGGGTTCAAGACCAGCAGCGTCAGTGGGAAAGGGGCACAGATGGCCACGTCTCAGGCGGGAGAACCCAGGCACTGTGCTCCTGTGACTGCACATGGACACTTCTGAAGCTGAGTGGGGGAGGAGGGAAGATAAAGACAGATGGGAGAGTCCAAAACTCTAAGGAAGCACGGGACAGCAGAGAGGGCATCGAACTGGAGTTCAGCGCTAGTGCAGTTGGTCCAGTGGGGAGAGCTGCATGGCCTCTCTGTGCCTCAGTTTCTTTTTTTACATGATGAAAGGGTTGACTTTGTGAACAGGTCTTTCCCCCTTCTGATGTTCCAGGATGCTATTGAAAGCCCTGTCCCTGTGACCAGCAGTGCTCATGCCACAGTAGCTGGAATGTGGCCAGGGAGACCCTGCTGTTCATTGCTTTTCTGCTTTGTTTTCCGGGCAGTTGGAACGGGGCAGTGAGGTTAGGATAGGTGCTCACCCTGAGTCAGACAGGCTGGGCTCCATCCTGCTTGACTGGGGCCTGATGTGAAAACTCTCGTCCACTCTGTCTAGACACAAGTTCCCACAGGGCAAGAACAAGGCTTCCTTGTGTCTGTACACCTAGCCCTTAGCACTGCAGCCGGTGCAGAGAAGCGCTCTGCAAACACTCCTCCACCACTGCCAGTCAGTGCGGTTGACCTAGGCAGGTCAGCCTGGGGCCCATGGTTCACTGTAGGAAGAGGTATCCAGAGCCACCCCAGCATCAGAAAGGGGCAGGCCTTGGAGAGGAGAATGGGCCCAGGAGCTGCAGCAGCAGAAGGAAGGGCTGGCACAGAGCACTATGCTAGGTGCGGTGGCCGCAGGTGGGTCTGATGCAGGGTGCTATGGATGTGACTGAGGTGTTTCACAGTGTATCTCTGTAGGGAGAGAAGTCAAGGATTAGCTTGGCTTTACAGAGCGTAACTGGTCCCACTGTGGCCGACTTGCGTTTGTCAAGAGCCTCTGTTTGTTTAACATCTCAAGCCCAGATCAAACACAAAAGGCAACTGTGAGCAAAGGGAGACTCTGTGGGCCATGGGGGAGAGCCAGGCTGGGAAGCTGGACACCTGGCCCTCTCAGTCCTGCCCCCATTGAGCTGCGCGTCCGGGGGAGAGGGCTGTCCCTTCTGACCAAATGAGAGCTCTCACTGAAAGATACTGAGGCTAAGCCCAGCCCAGGTTAGCATGTGGCCCTCCTGAGAGTGAGAGGGGGAACAGCTGATTTTCATGGAGCTGCTGGGGGGTGGGCTGTCAATAGCATAAAGCCTCAGTCCTCACCCCAAAGCTACATGTCCCACATTGAATGGCCCCTTCCCCTAGACAGGACCTCCTCGGTGTCCTCCTTCTCTCTGATCAGGATTGTTAGCTTCCAATGAACGCCTTCAAACTTGTATGTTTGTGGATCTGCAGGGCATTGTCGCTATGGCACAGCCTGTGGTGGCCTTGGGTTATGTCTACAGCATGGCGCTAATCCTGAAAGGCTGCCCTCAGCATGGCTGTCTTGGTTTTCATTCTCCCCAGCAGGACATAAGATTGCCCACTTCATCCTCTCCAACACTGGTATTTTCACTTTTCTGCTTTTGCCATTTCTTTACCTCCCCACTTTTTTCTCACCCCCGTTCCCGTTCTTCTTTAAAACTTCCTTCTTCCTAAACTTGGGGCAAAGACATGGACAGACACAGCCATGTTTGGGATTCAAGTCAGACCAACAAATGGGAGTCTCCTGCTTGGTGCCTGTGCACATGCGCACTTGTGTGTGTGTGTGCGCCCAGCAGTCTGTGAGCCTTCGAGCTGCAGCATCAGTCCTGGTTCCCTCTTCTTCCCTTACTCTGTTTCCCAAGCCTTCGAGCTCCCACTCCACACTCCACTGCAGTGTTCTCAGTATGCAGCCAAGGATCACAGAATAATTGAAGCTGGAGGAAACTTTAGACCCAGTGCCCATGAGGTCTGGCAAGGGTGATGAGCACCTGCATCCCCTGAAGCCTACGAGACCCCTGCCAGGACTCGGGCCTAGCTCTCCTGACTTTCTGACCCATAGCTACAAGGTACATTCCTGAAACTCAACCTTCTCATTGTAAGAATCAAGTCCCTTAAGATTGTTCTCTGCAGAGACTCTGGAGCAGCTGTGACCTGTCTTTCTGGACAAACACATTGCTGCTAAAGAAAAAAGAGAGCCCGGACATGTAGTCAACAGCCTCACAAATCTTGAAATCCTTCTTTGCTGGTTTATGGCTTCTGAGAAGCAAGCAGAGGCAGCCTGTTCTCAGCCCCAAACATAATCATTATAATAGCACTTGCAATGATTAATCATCCAGTGAGTATTGAATGGTGCCTGTGAGATTCATAGTGCTGTGTGAGTGTCTTGGGGTAGGGGAGAGGGCAAGAGAGAAGATTTGCTCCTGATAAGTAGGCTGGGGTATCCTTTCCTCAGTGGAGGGGCTTGGGGGTCACCATGGCACTCTTGGATACTGTCATGGCCCCTCTAGGACTGTAGTCATCCCTGCTGAGGGAGGAATTCTGAGTCCTGCGGTCCTAGCTGTTGAGCTCCAGATCACGCTGGGATAAAGGAATCAACAGAGGAGCAGGTTCTGGGCCTGTCACCCAGATTAATGAAGGGTCTCAGCGGCATGACGTACGTAGCAAAATCGAGGGAACTTGGATGTTCAGCCTGGAGAAAAGATTCAGGGAACATGTAAGCTGTCACAGAAGGAAGGATTAACTTTGCTCAGTGTGCCCTCCAAAGGGCAAGTGATCTGTGGGGCTGACACAACCAACCAACCAAGAGTTTTCAGCACAACATAAGATGGACTACTCTCCACCCCCTGGAAGAAGGAATGAGCTGCTCAGGATGGTAATGAGCTCCAGGTGAGGAAGGATATGCAAATGTAGCCTGGTTGATCCCTTGGGTTGAGGCCGATTTAGGGTGTCAAGCACCAGTGCTATGCCTGGCAGGTACTAGGTCTGCAAGAAATGCCTTTTGTTTTGCCTGTTAACTATACTGAGTTTGAGTCTGGACTATATGCCTTTTGTGGTTCTTCTGGGCTCAGTCGAGTTATGGTGGGCAGTCTGTCTATGGCAGGGTCTTTGTCCCCCCAACCTGCAAATGCCCTGACTCCTGGCCACAGGAAGGGCTGTGCTGGGGTTTTCTCTCCTGAGCCGCCTCAGTGCTACCTTCTTTCAGCTCACTGAAGGCAAGCCCAAAGACCGCCCACATCCACCCTACATGCTGCCACCTTCGAAGGCCCAATGTGCACAGGTTGGGATGGGGATCTGGAGGCCCTGGGACTCCAGCAAGGGAAATGGGCCTCCAGCAGGCTAATTACTGGGAGCTGATTCTATTAAGTAGATAGCTTGCTCTCAGCAAAGCAATTGTACCTAATCAGCCCCTTGCAGCAGTCCAAAGGGAAAGCCGTTCGAGCCAGACACATGCGTGAGCAGCAACATCGAAGCAGCCTGGAACAGGCCTGGCAGGCTCATCTGAGGCCAGGGCTACTGCCGAAGTAGGCTTCTCCGCCCTTCCTAAGCGACCCAGATCTCAGGCTGCTGTGTGGCGCAGCACCACTGGAAGGGACTCAAAGACTTGGGCTAAGACTTGGCTCTGCCACTAAGGAGCTAAATTTCATCGAAGAGAGCACTTCTCAGACTAGCGAATAGACGGTACTACAGAAGATTCCTTCTAAGCCTAAAACTAGCACCTCCAGGCCAACTGGTTTGGATTCCAGTCCAAGTTCAAGTGAGCTGGCTGGCTAGAGAAAAACCTGTGTGAAATCCCCAAACATGGAAATTTGTCTTGGGGGACTGAATTATTCAGTTGATGTTTTAAAAACAAACTGAAATAATTTATTTTTAAAATGTATGGATGTTCTGTTGGCATTTTTATTTTTTCCTCTAGAAATTTTATGAAATGTCTTTCTACCCAAAACATCCATGATTTTGCTGACCACAATTTAGTGGGTTCTGGGCCCAGATTTGTCAGGGAAATTAGGTCACATTAGAGGGCAGAGAAACAGGAAAGAGGGGCCTGGAAATGAAAGAGGAACAGGATAGAGGTGGGAGATGCTGGCCATGGTAGTGGGTGTCTGTCCATCCAAACTTGTTCACATGGCATTTTGCTTCTCCATGGGAAGAATTTCTTGAAAGGATTTCGGATGCTGGAAGGATGGTGAGGAGGAATTTAAACATCCCAACTGGTACCCCACGACTGGTGTGACCCACACTCCACAGCGTGGCAGTGCAGGAGAAGGGACCAGAAGGCAAGAGACTTTTGCAGCGCCAGCTTCTGAGCTATGACCAAGGACATGAGGACGCAGTCTCCACAGAGCCTGCACCACACAGAGCCAGGAAGATTCCAACGAGGTAGTGAATGCAAAATGAAGATTCGACTCCATCCCAAGGTAGGGAGTTGTTAGCAGTTGACGCCCAGGGCCCCTCTCCTGCCCAGCCTGAAGCTTCTTTCTGTTCTGATTTTCATGACTGTGACTTTGGGAACAGAGTGGCCTTGCTGGTGCAGACTGTAGGGCCACCTGACTTCCACCGCCTTTGTCCTTGGTGATCTCAGATAGCTGGTGCCCACAGGATTAGATGAGAGCCTTGGGCTGTCTTCTGAGAGGAGCCCTGGCACTGTCTGGCAACCACATGCAGCCTTTGAGCTTATGACGGTAGGGGCAGGTGGCGAGATACAACCTTGACTTGGGACAGGGGTGGAGGACAGCTGATATTTCTGGCTCAGGCTCAGTGGAGAAGAGGAGAAGGGGAACAAGACCCGGGCTGGAGCCCTGAGGCAGGCCCAGGTGGTTCTGTTCCTCAGCCTGGCACCGACCATTTGCTAAGAGGGAGGCTGTAGAGAAAGACACATTTTGTTCCCCATCTTCTGGGAGTGATAGAGAGAAGGTTAGGAAGGGAGGGTGCTGGAAAGCCTCGAGTGCCAGCCAAAAAAAATATGCATTGCTACGTGGAGGTGCAGGGAACATGCAAGGTGCCCAGCAGCGGTGTCACAGGATGAGATCCTGGCTGCGTTGGTTCTGCCTGGCCCTTGGAGCCAAGCTCGAGTCCCATGTCCAGCGTGGTCTGCCTAGGCCACTTCTCCAGCCTCATCTCTGTCACTTTCCTTGGACTTCTTTGC